>JAADYC010000536.1:0-18095 GCA_023338135.1 Phytopythium kandeliae | reverse complement strand
TCCGTTGTTCAGCAGCTACGAGTTCGTGACGCCTACCGACACGCGCCTGACGGATGGGGAGTTCGAGCGGCGGCTATCGCACCTGTCGCTTCCAGAGTGGGCCACGCGATCGTTCGTGTGCGAGACCTCATGCGATGGTTCCGTCTCGCTTCTATCCACGGAGATTTCTAGCCGTCAATCTGGCTTGAAGACGCGCAAGCGGAGCCGAGCGCCATCAACGTCGTGAGTGCATTGAGGAGTGAATGACGCGGCTTACTGTTCGACCAAGTGCTCGCAGACATCTCGGATGTCGTGGGGCTTGTTATAGCTAGAGCGATGGACGAAATCTTGGAGCTGCTTGCCGATTCCTCCTCGCGAACGACACGATCGCGGTCTCGCTCTCCGTTTCATTGGGGATTCGTCTTCACAAATTGTCGCCAGAGAGAGACAAAGGGCGACCAAAACGCATGCATTCGCTTCAGGGAGCACTGCGACGCGGTAATATGCAATGGGAAAGCGACGCGCGAGGAGGTATCAACGCTCCTGCTAGAAGCAGGAGGCGAATTGTCGCTGCTCGCATTTCACTCCAGCGAGCTCGTCGGCAGCGAGGTGGCCACATTTCGAGTGGACCACGTAATCAATAGCATCCTTCAAACATTCGAGAAGCACAAAACGCGACAAGCGCAGCAGCGACGAGCGCGATCGACTCGGTGGCGCATTTGCTCGAGGAACGCGCGGCGACTCCGGGTCAAGATGCCGACGCTGAGCGCCGAGGAGCAGGAACTGATCCAGAACGACCGCCAGGAGCACCCAGGTGCGCGCGCACGCGTTGTCTTGCGGCTGTCTTGCGGGCACGCAGAGCCGCTCGCTCGCCTGAGGAGCTGTCTGACCTCGCAGTGGCGGGCGGACACAGGCTGCTTCTACTCGACAGCGCTGTCACAGTCATGCCGCTCTATCAATGGCGACAGCAAGTGCGAGATCATCAAGAAGATCTTCCGCCAGTGCCCCGGCGAGCGCAAGGTTTGTCCTGGACATTTGTTGCTGGCGAATCAATCGACCACCTCATTTGACGGCGTGCTGTCGGGCTCAGGAGCTTATCTCCAATCGCAAGGAAGTGACCGAGGATGAGCACGCTGGCGGCGATGAGCTGACGCCTGGTGATTTTTTCAATCGTGAACGCATGGACCCGCGCAAAGGGTGGGGTTGATTGTTGCTGCTTCGTGGGTTGTGCGCGCTCCTGCAACACTCACGGCTCCTCCTGCTCTTCTGCTGCAGGGGTGGTGATGCTGAAGGCTTCTTCTTCAATCCGTTCAGCCAGCGGTGCGTGTTGATCCTCCAATACTAACGAAACGGAGACTCTGACGGTCTCCGTATGCATTGTGTCGGCCATGAGTAGGGAGGGGGACTTTGAAGCCCAGATGAGCCCATTCGACTTCTTTCGCCAAGAGATGCTGCGTCCTTTCGAAGGCGAGCTAGGCTTTGCACGGCATGCCGAGTGCGCGCAGTAAAGTCTGACATGGGATTGCGCCACTGCGATAGGCTTCTTTGGCGGCGGTCTCTTTGGCGGTAGTGATTCGAATCTGTTTGAAGGCATGGAGAGAGAGTTCGAGCGTATGCCGTTCCAGCAACCGTCAGTTCCCCGCCAGCGTCCGACTCCACCGCCGCCAAGCCCACCGCACTATTCATTCCAGCCTTCACAGGGAAAGAAGGCGAACGGTGAGTTTCTCCTGAATCCCTGTGCCCGGCAGCTGGGATTGCTGCTAATTGGAAGAGGCTGCGATGTTGGAATAGGCTCTACGGACAGGGCAGAGGAGCAAAAGGACATCTTCGCGGGATATTCGGGCAAAGTGGACGAAGTGTAGCGGCTCCGTTCAGCGCGCGTTGGCGATGGATGCGTTGTTCCAAGTGCTCAGGAGGAAGCACTTTGCTGTAGGTCAAGCTCGCTAGCGGAAACAGCAACAACACGCGAGTAGTTATAGTGACACCGTGGTTTAGCGTATGGTGCTGGCGTCTACTGCAGAGAGCATGCGTCCTTGTTGGGCGAACCCGTTTGGCGCTCGTGCTGAGTTGTTCGCGGTGGCGCTCGACTTGTTTGCGATTGTCCGGAAGGTACTTCAACCACTTGGGCAGCCAGCGGTTTGTGTGCTTGTACTGCAGGTGTCTGCGGATCTACGGCTGCCTCCGTAGACAACGTCGACGAGGTGTCAGGAGACATCAGTGGTGGGAGGTGCAAATCATTCTGCAGTACTGCAAACGACGCGCGCGGCGCCATCAGACTGTCTGCTGCAGGCGTTCCTCTGCTTTCTTGATCACTGGGTGGTGGAATATTTGGTAACCGACTGCTGGTTCTAGGAGTATCGCTGGCCCGTCCGGTCCTTACAACTGTGTTTCTTCGCTCCATTGTTCCTCTGAATACCGAGAACGGTGATTCAACTGTTGTAGTGCTCGTTGCTCCGTCTCGTGATTTCGCCTTGTCTTGGTCAGGACTGACGGCTGCCACGTCAAACACAAACGGACGAGTCTGTTGGACGACTCGGTCGTGAAATGACGCTGTCGAGTGCGACGCCTCGCGGGACTCCATGACACCGTGGAACTGGATGCTTCCCTTCGTGAAGCTCATTTTTTCTCCTGAGTTCGCATCCATCGCATCGCAATGGGCAAAATTGTGGCGATACAGAACGCTCGGCCGTGGATTAGCATCGTAGTATTGCCGAAGTTGATCAGAAAACTGTTCTTGGACTGCTGCATCTAGCGGATGCTTTCGAAACAGTGGATCATACGCGTGACTTGCACGTTTTGACATCGTGACACCTCTCTTCTGCCAAATTCGCATTCGTCTCTTCACACCAGCGCTAGTATTCCCGATATCTCGATCAGCCTCGGGCTGCAGCAGCTCCAAACATTCGTGAGCGAGACGGGACAACGTCGTTGCAACCGAGAGCGGCTCGATGCGCTTTGACTTGAGTACAACGGTCTCGCAAAACGTAGTAACTCGCTCGAATGTAACAGGCTGCAGAGCACTCCGATCCATTTCGGTAGATAGCAGCAATCGGAACAGTCGCATTCGGTTCGCTGTACTCGCCAGCGAGCCTGAGAACAGGCTGTCAGGCGAGGTACAGACTCGGATGAACGCTCTCTTGGTAGAACTTTGTTGGAGAAGCAAGCGCACCCACTGCAAAAAACTTCGGTTCACCGACCTTGGCGGGTTTAGAGACGATTTGTGTCTCGGATTGGCTGTCGACGGTGACCAACAGCAGCTGCTAGAGAGAAACATCTCGAGCAGCGTCGACATGGAAGCCGTCGAGTTCTCTCTTGGGAGCTCGTTGACGACGTTCAGCGCTTGTGTTTGAGTCGAGCGCTCGTGCGTATGCGATGCATCTAGTCCCTCCGTTGCTTCGAATAGCGCGCATGCCAATTGGCAAGCCGAGCGGAATACGCGCGAGTCGTCTGAATACTTGAGGGAAAGGCATATCAACGACGTGCAACCCTCAAATACTGTCATGGAGCTGCAGGTCTCCTTCATCGCCAGCACATACTGCTCTGCAATTGTCAGTGCTCGAACTTGAATGTCTGAGTCTCCGCTGCGTCGAACACAGCTCGCAAAGAACTCTCCGAACGTATACGCCACGACGTGGTCGTCACTGGTGGGATGTCGGGGAGGGATGCAAGCATTCGCGACTGTCGTGTCGCGGTCAGTGGGTGGCAACGTGTCGTTGTCGTTCATGACTCGGTTGAAGAGAATATCCTCTTCCCCCGAACGATCGACATGCTGCTTCATGGCCGCATCGAACGGCGACACTAGCTGAGCAGACTCACCTTGAGATTGAAGTTCGGAACTGATGGTGTCGTCAACTGCCGGTCACGTAGTTGGTAAATACGTAAGAGCTGTGCTTGACATCAGTACGAATTCATCTGTCCCATCTGTCCACGTACCCATTTCATCAAAATCAGCCGTGACATCGGGTCTGGAGACACCCGCATCTTCGCATGGCTCAACTGCTTTTGAGTAGCTCGCGCAGGCTTCTCGGACTAGTTCAGGTGATACCCCGGCTTGTAGCAATGCTAGGCGCACAGCATCTTCCTCGGAAGTTGGCACTGCATCTGCCCCGACAACATTACTCAAGCCTCTCGGTTTCCTCGTCCGACAATCGCCGAGCCCCTGCAACTCCTGCAGCTCTATAGTCTCGGGCTGGCCCGGCAAAAGCTGCTATCAACGCATAGACTGCATCAGCACGTTGTCTCGGCACTGCTTTAGCCTGATCACGCATGAGGCATGCCTGGGTAAATAGTACCGGTGCTCGGAGCATAGGAGTCACGGAAGCTGGAGCATTTGATACCCGCGTAGCCAAGGAGCAGCCTGGCTCAGGTCCAATGCGAGCGCGAAGGCGCGGTCGCGAGATCAAGAAGGTTGAGGTATCAGTGATCTTGGCTCTTTCAAGACACGCGAGCGTACCAGGAACGCACACGCACGTTTGTCCATTTATAGACGCGATGACCACCCCACCTCCGACCTGGTTCTCCATTCCGATGCTGACATGTGCCTAGAGCCCAGTAGCGCAGCTCTTACATGTGACGACGACGCTCCAACCGCCTTTGTCTCGGCCGCAGACGCTGCCTACTTGACCTCGGACGCGCCAGTGAGGCACTTGGTGTAAATATACGCGTCCACACCGTGCCCTTCCATCGGCATGAGTGATAGCGCGCCACCAAAGTAGCTGGCGTACAGCGAGGCAATCCGCAAACCGAATGAGTCCGCGAAGCCGAGGCCTCCTGCGCGGCTCTCGAGCACACTCGACACGGGGTCGTACGCGTTGGGCTTGCCGGGCGGCGCCAGGGTGGCGCTCTGGTAGTACGAGAAGCGCGCGTTGGCCTCGTCCCGCGTCATGCCGCCGCCGACGTCCGATACCTTGATGCAGACGCCGTGAGCGCCGCCCGAGATGAGCACGGATACGGGCGGAGGCGCCTCGCCGCGCTTGGCCGCGGGAGCGTTGAGGCTGTTGATGACGGCGTTCTTAAACACCTCGGTGAGGATGATCTCGATGTGCTGCGGGATGTAGCGGTAGCCGGCCTCCGGGTCGCCCGTGATGAGGAACTCGGGTAGCTTGGCGCCACCCAGGCTCTGCTGCCACAGCGGACTCGCGGTCGCGAGGATGTTCTGCGCGATCTTGACCGGCGAGCTCTTGTCAGCCACGACACCCGTGAACCCAGGCACGGGCGTCTGCGCCGCCACGTGCTGGTCCAACAGCATGCGGATGCTGATGCGCGAGTTGTAGAAGTTGTCGAGCGACTCGCTGAGCCCCTCGGGCTCGTACTCAAGCTCCTTGATAGCGGCCGAGATGCTGCCGTGCATGTTGGCGTGCTCAACGCGCAGCTTGCGGTGCAGCTCGACGAACTCGCGCTCCGTCTCGAGGTTGTGCGGCAGCGGGAAGTTCACGAGCGTCTCGAAGCTGTGCAGCAGCAGGCGTCGCATCTCGAGCACGGACGGCGCGTCCGGCAGGTCATCCGGCAGGTTCTCCAGGTCCACGATGCGCCGCGCGAGGCGGATCGGCACCTCGCGGTGCAGCAGCTGCGCCGACGTCACTATCTGCGGCGCGTTCGCCTCGCGCCATTGCTGCAGCTCGCCCGGGTGGCTCTGCAGGCGCTCGACGACGCCCGGCGCGAACCGCGGGCCGCGCTTGAGCAGAGCCTGCAGCGTGATGGGCGGCAGCGGGATGTGGTGCAGGCGGTAGACCTCCGCCAGGACCTTGGCGCCCACGGACGACGGCATGCTGAGACGAGGAGGCTCGTTGGTGTTGCTGCTGCTGCTGCTTCGGGCGAGTGAGCGAACGGGAGCGGCGGGCCGGCGAGCGGGCAGACAATGAGCGACTGGCCCCGTGCTGTGCCGGTGTCAGCCAACGCGGATAGACATGCGTGCGTGCCGTACATTCGAGCATTGGAGCTCCCCGCCTGGATCTGGATCGCGTATGCGCAAACTCGTCTGAGTTCGTCGTTTCGGCCAATGCTTGGTCTTTATTGGCGATTTTTTCGACGAATGGAAAGCGAGTCGGACGGGATCAGATATCCGAGGTCAAGTTGAAGGCGACTGGCGATCGACTGGACATGACAGGACGGTCGATGAGCAGCCTGGCTAACCCTAGGCTAGCTGTGAGCAGACAGACCCGCGACGTAGTCGCCCGGGCGGTACTGCAGCTTGTCCCTCGCGTCGTCGCTCGCGCCGCGCTCGAGCAGTGCGCGGCCACAGGCTTCGTTGCCGTGCAGGTTCGCGCAGTGAAGCGGCGTCCAGCCGCTGCGATCGCGAGCGTGGACGTCTGCGCCGGCGGCGATGAGCTCCGCGGTGGCCTCCGTCATCCCGCGGATGCACGCCCAGTGCAGAGCCGAGCGTCCATCCGTGGTGGGGAGCGAGAGATCTGCGCCGAGCGCGATTAACTTGCCCACTACGCTCGAGTGGCCGTTGGCCGCCGCGCACATCAACGCCGTCCAGCCGCAGGCGTCTCGTGCGTTGATCTGGAGCAATGAAGACGATAGCCAGTCGTCTTTTGCCTCACTCGCAGCAGGGGAACATGGTGCGGACGCTGCAAGAAGATCGACTACGGCCAGTTGACCGTACTCGGCAGCGTAGTGGAGCGCGGACCAACCCGAGCCGTCCGCACCGTTGGGGTCGCACCCGCGGCTAAGCAGTTCCTGGACTTGGTCCACTTGACCGCGTCCGCACGCGAGTCGAAGCTCCTGACCGTATTTGTACGCCGGCGCGTACACACTAGCATAGATCGTCAGCACCTCCTGCTTGAGAATCCACTCCTTGGTCAACCCGAATGGCTCGCTGCCTGTCGGCTCCGGACCGGAGACGCCAGTCCCGACCGGAGCTCCACCGGCGATCTCTCCATCTCCGTGCACAGCTCGTGGCGTCTCGAGATTGAATCGCGGAGGCAGATGGCCGACGACGAGCCGCTGGTACAGCTCCTCGGACAGTCGGAGTCCCGCGCGCCGCAGGATATCAGCAAGTACTGAGACTGGGACTGCATCAGCTTGGTCATGCGCGCGCTGCTCCTTGTCGAACTCGGCCGCGATCAGATTGAAGTCGCACTCGCGAAGTTCGCTGATAGGTGCGACCTCGACTCTGCTTGGGCCATCGATGACTCCGCCGTTGGACGAGAGCGTCGTGAGCCGCCCGGTGGCCGCTGAAGACCCGAGGCCAACATGCATGGTTTCCTTGTCCGGGTTCTTGACGCGCTCAACCAGCATCGTCACAGACGTGTTGACTCCGACCGAGTCCGCGACGACAACCTCTAGCACGTGCTGTTCGCGGTCCCATGTCGCTGCGAGTGGCGTGCTACTAGTCAGCGGCGCGCACAACTTCACAGCTGGAGACGCGTCCATGTCCCATCCATCGTTCGGGAGCTCCACGCGGACCTTGCCCCCCGATGGCACCTTGCCACCGGTAGTGAAGCTGATGGAGGCATCCGAGACAGCGCCGGGACAGCAACTGAACGGCTGCCAGCGCTTGGGACCCCCGATCTGTCCTGGCACGATCTTTGGGAGAGTAAACGCATTTGGTCCGTCAACGATCTGTCCTCCGCGCGTGGAGACTGGCACAGTATTGCGCACGACCAGCTTCTCGAACGTCGTGACGGCCACATCGGCCTGGGGCATGGCATGCTCGGGTGTCGCGACGCCAGAGACAAGTACAGCGATGCTGGATCCGCGAGGGATGCTGCGGTCTGCTGGGGTCGTGAGCTCGAGCAGCCGAGACGAGGGGGACCAGGCTGCTTGAAGCGGGAAGCACGCCCCAGTGCCGAGCAGTCGAAGTACGACGGTCGGAGCTTCCGGCATCGACCAGCCATGCGCCGGCAGCTGACAGGTTATGCGACTCTCCTTGCCTAGCACTCCCGTTGTGGTGAAAGACACCGCGGCCTGACCGACGCGGCCGGGGTGTGGCAGCTCGGGCTCAAAGGTGCACGGCCCTCGGAAGGTCCCCGCATGGATCTTCCGATGCCGCTGGGCGAGGTGAAGGCCCGCGCCGCGCTCTTCCTCGTCGCTGCCATCGTCTGCTAGGTGCTTCGCCATACTCGTTCGGGCAGTGATGCACACGACCAGCGCGCCGCAGCTGCTTCACATCTCATGCAGGGACAAGAGGGATCCGTTTATAGCATAAGTCAGCAACAGCAGCTTGCCGTTGGACCCAGAAATGGCGTCGTAGTGCTGTGCATGTTGAGCGCGTGCCAATACCGAGCACTGCAGGAGGTCCCGCCAGCCAGCGCAGACGGTTTGAGACGAGGCTATACCTCTCAACAGCATCTGCGCCATGAAGCCGTCCATCTCGATTGGGTTGCGGCAGTGCAGCTCGAGGGAGCAGTTGACGCCGCTGGCTCGGCCGACCGACCATGGATCCATCCGTTGCTGCAAGCCTTCAACATTGATCGATCGGTTGGCTTGTTCGAGCAGAATGCGTGTAAATGGATCTTTCCTATCCATCCCAATCCAGCGTAACTCAGTGGACGCTTCTATCCATGGCATAGCAGAAAAGCAGAAGCTACTGATTGGAATGACCACACTGGTGGCCACGAATAACCCATGATTACGCTGATTTCGCCCACCTGTCACACATGCGACGATGGGACAACGGTCTGAGGTTGGAAACACACATTTCACTGCTCTGAATGAGGGTGCTGACGATACTGACGTCAACTCGAGTCAACTCAAAGTCGCCGTCGAGCTTGAATGGCTGTGAGTAGATCGTGAATGTCTGCGTATCGACGGATAAGATGGTGAGGAGCTCGATCAAACTTTATCACGTGGCGGTGGGACACGGCGTAGCCTGTCGGCATCAGTTTTGACGCGGACGGCGCTGCATCCTACAAACACTACGAGCTTAGCCTTGTGGTGTGCATTAGTTCAGCGATCCATGCAAGAGAAGAGGTTTCCATCACTATTCCTCGCAGTCGCTTGATCGCGCTAACGGAAGGACGCAGTCACACTTGCCAGTTTGCGCTGAAGGAGGCGCTTCGCCACCGCCTCTGTTGCTGCCGCCTCCACCATTGCCGCCATCGCCGCGCAGTCGTCCTCGGGCGCCATGTCGACGCAATGGAAGCGCTTCCAGCTGCGCAGCTGGGCCAACATCAAGACGTACCTGCGGATCGAGCTGCAGCTGCTGCGGCGGGAGTGGATGGTCATCTTGCCCTGCGTCATCATGCAGTGTGCGTGTCGTGCGCAGCCGGTGGCGCAGCGCGAGTTCGAGGACTGACGCGCGTGCCGTTCCCTCCCTCCCTCCCTCTCTCCCTCTCTCCTCCCAACAGACGTGCACGGCGTGTTCCACAACATCGCGTACTGGGTCCAAGGCAACGTGCTGTCAGTCGAGCAACGCTATAAGTTGCATGACGTCGGCTACGCCCTCATGCCCGAGATCACGTACGTCTGCCCTAGTCCACGACAGCTCCGCTCGCGTTCCGAGGAACCAAGAGACTCACAAACGTCTCTGGATGTCGGAGCAGCGGCTCGGCGGCCTCGGCCTCGGACATCCTCGTGTTCGCCGGTGTGTTTGCGCCGGCGCTGGCGCTGATCGTGTCGATCGCGCTCTTCCGCACGAACCCGAACAAGCCGCGGTACATTGTGATTGTGGGCAAGCGGCTGCTGCTGCACATCAGCATCTGCCTGGTCTTCCGCATCATCTCATTCCTGGTCACGGCGCTTCCGTCACCCGCCGCGCACTGCGAGCTCAAGTTCAACGAGACGTGCGTCGCGCTGCACCCGGACGACACTGTGCCGTGCGTCGTGGACAACCCAGACTTCAACCCGCCGACGACCGGCGAGTTGTTCACCAACATGGACTCGCTCAACGGTGCGTCCAGGCGTCGTCCTGGGACCTGGGACTCTGCTCGGAGGCTCTGTTGATTGCTCACTCGTGTGGCGTGGTGCGCGCTGCTGCTGGCTCCAGGCTGCGGCGACCTCATGTTCAGCTCGCACACGATCTACACCATGTCGTTCATCTTGGGCGTGTGGAAGTACTGGCCGAACAAGTACGGGATCACGCTCATGATCTGCATCCAGATCGCCATCGCCTTTTTGATCGTGGCGTCGCGCAAGCACTACACGCTGGACGTGTTCACGGCGCTGTACGTCGTGCCGCTCTTCTGGTTCACGCAAGACGCGTACCTGAAGGACATCAACAACAAGGACGTGACGGTCAACGCCAAGAGCATCATGGACTTCTACGGCGTCGACATCTTGGAGGACGTCGGCGAGCCGGCGACCGCTGAACTGTCGTTGCAGGACGTCGCGTTGGAGGCGGCGGAGGAGGACAGCCTCACGGGCGATAGCGACAGCGTCCAGCAGCCGACGACCGCATTCCAGCGCAAGGCCTCCGTGTAGATCTAGCGAGTCGGCGGGACGCCGTACCCTTCGAGCCGTAGAGCCATGTCGGCGACGACAACGGAATGCACGCTATGTAGAGAGATCGTCGTCGTCGTCGTCGCCTTCGGTGGCTGTGTCGAAAAGCGAGTTGCCCAATCTCTTGTCCAGACAGAAAGGGAAAGTACTTTGCTGCGACATGCGGAAATGCACTCATGTCACTACTAATTTGAGCAAATATTGGATTCTAGCAGGGAATGCGGATGGTATTCCGTTGGAGTTCCCAAAACTGGTAGTATCCGTTATCACAGGCTGTTGCTCCTATGCTTTGCCGCCGTAATCATCGATAGTCGAAATGGCGCTTAGCTCTTCCATGCCGTGAAGACACAGTTCCCAAGTTCGCCGACGCCAAGTCTCTCTCCCCGCGTCGCCGCCGCCGCCGTCGCCGCCATCGAAGGCCGCAGACAGGAAGGATGGCGCCTGTGTGGACGCGATACCAGCTGCGGAGCTGGCGCAACATCCTCGCGCACCTCAAGATCGAGCTGCAGCTCGTGGTCAAGGAGTGGAAGGTGCTCGTGCCCTGCGTCATCATGCAGTGTACGCTCGTCTCGTCCCTTAGAGGCCGACCGTCTCGGCGGAAGCGCTCGTGGAAACTAACCGCCCTGCCTCGCGTGCAGACCTCCACGGCATCTTCACCAACTGGGCCTACTACATCCAGGGCCACGTCCTGTCGGTCGAGCAGCGCTTCAAGCTGCATGATGTCGGCTACGCCATCATGCCTGAGCTCACGTACGGTCGTTCGTTCGCTCGATCGAGTCCACGCCGCCCGAGGAACGGATGGGATTTACAAACGTCTTTGGATGTCGGAGCAGCGGCTCGGCGGCCTCGGCCTCGGACGTCCTCGTGTTCGCTTGTATCTTCGCGCCGGCGCTGGCGCTGATCGTGTCGATCGCGATCCTCAAGCAGGACCCGCAACGGCCGCGGTACATCGTGGTCGTGGGCAAGCGGCTGCTGCTGCACATCAGCATCTGCCTGGTCTTCCGCATCATCTCGTTCCTGGTCACGCCGCTGCCAGGCCCGGCCGACCACTGCGAGCTCAAGTTCAACGAGACGTGCGTGGCCGAGAGCCCGGACGACCTCGTGCCGTGCGTCGTGGACAACCCGAACTTCATCCCGCCGAGCATCGGCGACTTCTTCGTCAACATGAACTCGCTTGACAGTGCGTCCAGGCGTGCGAAATGGCTCTCGGCGAGCTCCACGCGAGCGAGTTCCTAACCGCGGCTTGCTCGTGTGGCATGTGCGATGGCAGAGTGCGGCGACCTCATGTTCAGCTCGCACACGATCTACACCATGTCGTTCATCTTGGGCGTGTGGAAGTACTGGCCGAACAAGTGGGGCCTCGGCTTCATGATCTGCGTCCAGATCGCGATCGTGTTCCTCATCATCGCGTCGCGCAAGCACTACACGCTGGACGTGTTCACGGCGCTGTACGTCGTGCCGCTCTTCTGGTTCGTGCAGGACGCGTACCTGAAGGACATCAACAACAAGGACGTGACGGTCAACGCCAAGAGCATCATGGACTTCTACGGCATCGACGTGTCGGCCGACTTCGACGAGGTCGCCTCTCCGTCGATCCCGCTCGACTCGGTCCAGGTCTCGACGATCGAGGCCGAGACCGAGCTCGCCGCCAGCGGCCACGAGAACGCGCCGCGCGGCTCGTTCCACCGCAAGGGATCCATGTAGCGAGTGGACTCGTTGGTCTCGACTCCATTGCGTTGGTTGGTTGCATTGGCTACTGCATTCGCGGGCAGGCAGATCGGAACGTCCAAGAGATCATCGACCTGCATCCCCTCAACTCGCTTTGGGTCGATTCAAATTTGAATTGAAGTGCCTCGGGGAGGAGCTGCCTGTTGACGAAGACAGTCACTCGCCAAAGAGCGCTGGCCGAACCTCAACTTGGGCCATGGCGGACGCGACGGCGACGCTCGTGTCGATCCCGGCGTCCAACTACGTGGAGAAGGCGCGGTGGGCGCTGCAGCTGGCGGGTGTCGCGTTCCGCGAGGAGGCGTGGGCGCCGCTGTTCGCGTACCTGTCGACCAAGCCCAAGGGCGGTCGCAGCGTGCCGGTGCTCGCGCTCGCGGCGCCGGACGGGGCGGTGCTGACGGACAGCAGCGACATCCTCACCTACTGCGCGCAGATGAAGCCCGAGCTGTACCCGAGCGAGGATACAAAACGCCTGGAGCTGTACTACGACACGGAGCTAGGTCCGCACGCTCGCCGCTGCGGTGCGTCTGCCTGTAGCATGGAGGCGCTCGCGTCGGCGACGAAGCCCCGTTGTCCGAGCCTCTAACGAGCTGTCCGTCGCGTCTGCAGCCTATTATGTCGTGTTCCAGGACACGAGGGCGGCTCGTAACGTGCTGACAGCACCCCTGGGCCGCATCCAGAGCTGGATCGCGTGGCTCCTGTTCCCGATACTCAAGGCTCTGTTGATGCGCGCGATGAACATTTCGGAACGCGGCGCCGAGAGATCCTGGACGAAGCTCGAGCGGGTGGTCAAGGAGGCTGAAGAACAGCTCGGGGACGCTCCAGTCGGCTCTCGCTTCCTCGACGGGGACTCGTTCTCGGCCGCTGACATCTCGTTCTGTGCGCACATGGCGCTGCTGCTGCTACCGCCCGAGCACGTCTTCCTGGCGCCGCATTTCTCCATCGAGGCCGTCCAGGACCGACAGTTCCGCGAGCGACTGGAGCGGCTGCGCGACTCCAAAGCGGGGCAGTTCGTGCTCTGGTGCTACAAGCACAAGCGGCCGCCCATGTCCAAGCTCTGAGCGGAGCGCCGATGCGGTGTACCCATTTCGCTCCCATGTGCTGATCAAAATCCTCGAAAACTAAAACGCACCAATCAGAGCTCTGTGCTTACGAGGACAAGGCATCATCCATCTCTCTTTCGGAAGAGTGACACTGAGAATCGGAGCACAGCGGTTAGAATCAGTCCACCCTCAGCTCCGACTTCACCGCGCTGGCCCAGCCAGCCATTTCTGTTCTTCCTGCCGTCCGCCGGTCGCGCCGAGCTAGTGGGGCGACCGCAGTTGCAAAGTGCGCGTGTGCATGGGACTGTATGACTGTGTGTGATCCGCTCCTCCTCTCCACCTTCTGCGCGGCGGCGATACTGCGGAGGTCCCTCGCGCGGGGCTCGACGGAGGCAGGCGCTGCAAAGCGTCAGCCTCGCGGTGCGAGCTCCTCGCGATTCGAGGGGCCTTTGTCCCGCCAGCGCTACAGCAGCCTCACCGGCGACCCTATGTGTGTAGAGGACGCCGATGTTCCCGTTTGGCGCTCCTCAAGATCTGGGCCGTACATACCCAACAACCAGTGCATTTGCTCATCAAACACCGTGCATGCGTGACAGCGCGGCGGTCATCTGCTTTACGGAACATGACTCCGTGCGACTGTGCGTCGCCTCGCGAAAACGCCGAGGAAGCCGTCCTTGGAGCTGACACTTCATAATGCCGACACCTTTTTCCTGTGGAAGTGACTGGCTGTCAGCAACGAGCCTGCTTTCAGACTCGCTCCCATGTCACTGGGAGCACCCAGATGGATGCCATTCACTGGATGCGCTGAAGGGTGAAGGCGGCGACTTGATCAGCTCCTGGGTCGCCGTTGCAGATCGGAGGGACGCCCACATACACCCGCAAGTTGACGCTGCAAGATCTCGAGCATGTTGATCGCCGCGTTCACGTCGCGGTCCTCCGACTTTCCGCACCCGCCGTGCTTCTTCAGGCAGTGCAGCACCTTGTAGACAGGGAACTTGCGCACAACGCCGTCGCGGCAGACGCGCTCCACCTGCTGGCTCTCGAGGTCGCCAACCGCGCCGCACTCATGGCGCTTCTTGCTTGTGCAGTATTCGTCGACCACGACGACTTCACAAAGGCGCGAGAGCCGCTGGACGAACTCCTTCACAGGTCCCGCCGGGCACTTCTTGATCGCGTCCTTGCCGGCGAGGCCGCAACCTCCGAATTCGGCCACGGTGCGCAACTCAGAAGGACCAGCGAGCGCGTGCCAAGCACGGGCGAGCTGACCGCGGCGCAGTGAGGCGGGTCGAAACGCGAGCTTGCGGGAGAACAGGTCCATGAAGAACTCCAGCAGCCGGCAGCCGTTCTCGAGCAAAACTCGATGGCTCGGGTCTAGGCTGCAAGTGGCGAGATCTTCTTGGTCAGTGCTGTCCTCAACAGCTCGTAGATGCTCTGCGACCGGTCGATCCGGCGCTTGATTTTGGCGTTCGATCGGACGAAGCTACTTGCTCGTTGGTAGCAAGACGTCCGAAAGCGAGCCGTGTCTCCCCTTTGGTTGACGCCTGTGATCATGTCGATCCTCCCGGGGTCGATCCCCCAGATCACGTCGTAGCCCTCGGCTCGTCCAGTGGGGACCTTACGCAGCGGGATGCCGTAGACCCACGACAAGTCGTCGTCCTTATCTTCCGATACTCCGTCAATGTTGGTGCTGGTGCGCCGCCATTTCTGCTTCCTCCGCTGCCACTTCTCCCCGCGTGGCTCTCGTCGTGGGCGGCTCATCACGATTGATACGCCATACCCGTCGGTCGTGATCTCGCGATGAAAGCGCTGACCGGTCTGCTTTTCGATCGAAGTTCACGTTGAAAAACCGGCTCCACCAATGCTCCGACACGGCGTTCCACGTCGTCCTGTTGGTGGCTTCTAGACTCTCCCCGAGCGTCCACTTCCATCCGTTGTAGTCGACTGTGAGCGATCGATCGACGTTCTGGCTACACAGCAGCAGCGATCGCAGTCCCGTCGAATCGACCTTGCAGTAGCTCGCCTTGAAGGCTTGCCTGGTCGGGAGAACTCAGAACGTTAGCTTCGGCTTGTATTTTGGGTCGCTTGCTTTCTTCTCGTTGGCTGCTTTAACGTGCTTCAGGAGCTCGTAGTACGTCGGTATCGGATCGTGTGGGAACCAGCTAATCTTGCCACTGCTTGTTCTCGGTATGCGCTCGCGCAGCTCCATCACGATCGGGTCTGCAGCTCGCATATATACCGGGTCAACTGTCTCGGTGAAGATACCGTCGAGGACATCCTTGGCGGCGGCTCTCGACACGGCGTACTTGTCAATGACGTAGGCGCGCAGACATTTCGCAAAGTTGCGGGAATACAGGTTGCGGCGCGCGTTCTTCGTCATGTCGACCGCGGCACACGAGAACCATCCATTGCAGATGTGCAGCGTGTTCGCCAACCGGCGACCCGACCGCAGCTCATGGAAACCAGCGCCAGCACGCACGAGGTCAACGTCGGACGCGCTCCGTCGCCGGTCCGGGTTTGCCACCAAGCTCAGACATGTCTGATAGAACCTCGCCAAGATCTCTGCGACCGACTTCTTCGCAACGAGTTGATGAAGTGCGTAGAACTCACCCAGCAGATACGCGTCCATGACCGTGTGGTTCACATCCGTGATGCAGCTGTTCCGCTGAAGATCGCGCGCTTCCGGCTTGCAGAGCCCGTTGAATCTCTTCTTCACGACGAACTGCTCCAGGTTCTTGCTCGCTTGCTTGCGCGCGGCGACGTCTGGACGTGTTCTCGCCCGCTTCGGTGCCGGTGGTGACGAAGAGACGATCCACGCTTGGTTGGTGTCATTGGAGCTAGCGATCCGACTGGAACAGGCTTTGTTGGAACGCACTTCCGCCACGCACTCTCGACCGCGCGCAGCAAGTACTCAACGTCGAGGATCACTCACACGCAGTCCGCTCCTGGCTCTCGTCCTTCCTTCTCGCTACTCGAACAAATCGCGACTGACCTCTCGGCAGATCCAGCCACATCTTACACGCTCTGCATGCACAGAGCATACACCACCCAGACAGGTGGCATGGTCGCAACCAGCGGCGATTGCCAAGTTTGTACCAGCACAGTGAACGTCAACAGGGTTGTGCGGCGGGAGTTGACTTGAGCCGTTGCTGAGAAATGCTGTTGGAACGTTCAGAAAGCTCGCACCGATCCCTCTCCAGTATCGAACGCACTAGACCGTCGACTCCAGTAGCGCGGGTTTGTGTAAGAGCAGAGTCGTTGCTGACAGTCGGCCCCTTTCACAAGCAGAACGAGGGTCGGCACTACGGAGCGTCGGCTCCAAGGACGGCAACTTCCTCTCGTGAACACACATGATCGTGGGCACATGCAAGTGAGAGAGCAAAGAGAAGACACCGTTCGGATCCGCCAAATTGCTGCGTTGGTATGGTGCTGCTTTCGAGGAAGGAGAGAGAATACCTGAGAAGCCTCGTGTCGATTCTCCTCATTCCGCAATTCGACGGCCATGCCGCGCAAGAAGAACCGAGCCGGATCGCCAGTCAAGGTTGAGTCGGCAGGGCACCACACTGCGATCTGGACGCGTAAGACGGAGGCGCCGTGCGGCCGTAGCAAGCGCGTGCTCTCCGAGGCGACACTCAAAGAGAGAGCGTTCAAGCTCGGCAAGAATCACTGCTCGGTGATGTGCCGGTTGGACCAATTGTGCGAGGATCGGATCCTTCTGCGCGCGATCCGACACACGTGCCGAGCCATGAAGCAGATCCAAGTCGAGGCGTGGCGTCTCGTGAATCTGCACGCGCTGCGGTGCCTGAGCGAGAGCGTCGAGTTGCCAGTGTTCGATCAACTATTCTTCACGCACTGCTGCTATGGCGTCTCGGCGGCGGCAGCATCCCGTGGTATTCGGCAGATTCAGCTCCGACGCCTGCAGCTATGAAGGACCATCGCGATCTACAAAGAGGAGCGAGGACAAGCGGATTGCTCCCCGGTGACCACGACGCTAGGTATGACAGAGCACAAGTCTGAGCTGGGGAAGCAGATGACCATCAGCGCGGGTGTCATGCTCCGAGAGCAGTTCCGCAAGCGTTTGCGGCTGTACATCAACGTCCGCTACCACGAGGACGCTGCTCACATGACAAAGGCCGAGAAGAAGGCGTACCGAGCGAAGTACCGTGCTGCTCTAGCAGCGTATTACAACACCGAGCCGAGCGAGCTGCTCGAGGCCGACGAGATGCGACAGATGCTCACGCCTCGGAGCGAAGCCTGGACCGATCGATGGATTCTGTGGCCGTCGAGAATCACCGGGTCTCCTCTTCGTGGCGGTCGCGATCCGCCAGGCAACCAAGGCTTCCCCCAACTGCAGCGATTTCGCTTCTGCGTGCCGCTGCTGTGGCGCTTCCAGCAAGCGGTGGAGGCCAGAATGGAAGCCGTGCCGAACGAGAAAGGCGTTCGAGCTTTCATGCTGTTCTCGTGCTCGACCTCGTTCGACACGGCGCACATCAAGATCAGTGCTTCGACGCTCTGCAGCCTCTGCCTTCGCATACCATCGAGAAGCTCGAACACAGGAACCACGTCTTCGCTCACCGGATCCCCACAGATGACTACGGAGCGAGCGTCCTGTTGTATCATCCGAAGAGCGCGGCTGAGCAGCAGGCAGCACGCCATCGCACGAGCGACGCCGCGGACGAGCTACAAGACGAGGATATCCGAGCTCCGTTGCCGGATAACTACTTCCCCGACACCGTGGTGGATCTCGATCCTGGCATGCGATCGCTGTGTACGGCGGTCTGCCGCACCATCGGCAAGACGCGCTGTCGACGACGCCGCAGTCGGAAGAGCAAGTCACGGCGCCGCTGCAAGTCGAACCAGAAGGCCGAGTACCCGTTCTGGATCCAGCGAGAGAAGGTTGTGAGGGACAAGAGGCGGTGGACGAAGGACGGAGATGCTATCGTGAGCGTGAGCTCGAAGGAATACCGG
>JAADYC010000535.1:0-18138 GCA_023338135.1 Phytopythium kandeliae | reverse complement strand
TTCCTCCAGTCAGGGGCTCTACAGCTCTCCGCGCCGGGAGATCCCGACGCGACCGTGAGCAGTGCACGGCTGTGCGCGCGACTGTTCCACCAGCTCTGTACGGCGGTGCTCGACCGCTGGAGCGCACTACCGACCGTGGTGCTGGAGCTCACGCCGTCGCTCGTCCAACTGTTCGCGAGCACGCGCGCGACGGGCGACTCGGCGGCCGCGGGTCTCATGGTGCAACTCGGCAAGCTGCTCTTCATGCTCAGCAAGGACAGCGCGAACGACCGCGCCTTCTGCAGTATCCGGTTCGTCGAGGCCGCGCTGAGCACCATCTCGAGCACGAGCGTGGAAGCCAGCGCGCGATATGGCGACTCGGACCCGGACGCTGCCATCGTGCTGGATGCCTCCGCGCTGCTCTTCCCCGTCAAGACGCTCATCTACGTCGCCGGGACGCTAAAGAACCTCTCGAGTGGAGCCGAGGAGCGCGTGCTCCGGCTGCTGGCGACCCACGGATGCATTCCCATCCTGAGCGAGACGCTGCGGTGGCGACCGGCGGCCGCGGCCGATACACACGTCGCGGTCAGGGACGCGGCGTCCAAGGACATCGCGCAGCTGCTGGTCCAGACGACGGGCGTGCTGCGCAACCTGTCGGCGTCCAAGAGCCACTCGAAGCAGTTCCTCGAGGCGCGCGTCACGCCGCGGTTGTGCGCCGTCGTGCCGGACTTCGTGCCGCACCAGGAGCTCATGGTGAACGTCTCGCGTATCCTGAGCAAGCTCACGCTGCACGAGCGGCCGCGCGCGCAGATCAACGAGGCACCGGCCAACGTGGGCCACCTCGTGGCGCTCGCCGACCCCGCGCGCAACGCCTGGCTGTCGTTCGCCGACCACCCGGCACAACAGCAGGCGGGAGAGGCCAAGTCCCAGGAGATGCTGCTCGTGCGCCTCTTCTTCGTGCTGGGGAACCTGTGTGCCAGCAACGACCGCAACCGCGAGGCGGTCGTGCTCCAGTACAAAGGCGCTGGCGTCCTGCTGCGCGCGCTGCAGTTCTACGGGCGGCGGTACGTGGCGAGCGGCGACGGCGAGGACGGCGCGAGCGAGCAGACCGTGGAGATACTTGTCAAACTCGTGCGCGCGCTGGCCAACGTCGCCATCAACGCCAACGTCGCAACAGAGCTCGACGCGCGTCAGGAGCTAGCGGTGCTGCCGGCTCTGCTGCGCCGCGCGATCGACGCTGGCGACGAAGAGCTGATGCTCAATGCCGTCAGCTTCGTCACCAACCTTTCCTTCTTCCACCGCGACCAGTCTCCTCGACAGCAACCAGCGGATGGGAGGGCGGAGACCGACGGGTTCATGGCGCACCATCGACTCGACGTCGCCGCGGTGCTCGCGCGTATTCTACTCGACCCGAACGAGGAGGCGGTGCTTGAAGCTGCCCGAACCTTTGGCAATCTGTCGCGGCACTCAGACGTGCTGGACTTTATGCGCGAGCGCAAGGTGCTCGACTGCTGCGTGCTGCTGCTCGACCATAGCAGCCGCGATGTCGTCTTGGCAGTCTGCGGAGTGCTCATGAACGCCGCGCTGGGCCGCGAGGCGCGCCGCGCACTCCGGAAGGCATCCGCACCTGCCAGTTCGCCCAACCATAGTAGGAGTGCGAGTCTTCCCGTCGAAGTCTTCAGCATTTTGACCGGCATCTTGGCGGACTCTGTGGCAGCGGATGATGTCGAGATGGCTCTGGTGGCTGGCAAAACGCTGTCCAATCTGCTACTGCGCGATGGTCGCGAGGAGAAGGAGCGGTTGGCAGTGGCGACGGTGGCAATGCTGCGCCGAGTGGTCGAGTCCGTCATGGAGACGCTCGAGCATTCGTCGGAAAACCCGAGGACGAAGAGCAACTCGTGCGACGACGGAGACGAAGGAGGAGACAGCGACGACGCGAGTGAAGACGCCTCGTCCGGAGACGCGGTCGCTCGTCGGGAGTTCGTTGCGATGCTTCCCCTGCTGCTACAAAGCATCAACAGCTCGTAGGAGAGGCAGCCAAGTGTTGCTCGAATCCCAACGAGCGTTATAGCCATGGAAATGAACGTGGGTTGCCTCCCATGTCAACCTCCCAGTGTGTCCTATCCACCGCTTGGTTTCACGCAGTCGCCTTACAGCGCGTCGAGCAGTCAAGAGCAGTAGTTCGATCTCCTCGCTCAATTCGGTTATCGAGCTCACAGCTCAGTTGTCGCGTTCACGGCGTGGCGCTTCGCCTTCCGAAGTAGCGCGGAGATACTGGCAATGGTGAGAGCGATGGATCGGGTGGCAACTACGAAGCGCCAAGGAAGATAGAGAAGCAGCGGCGCTCCAGCTCGCTCCTACTGCCAGCATCCTCTGGAGCGAACGAGACTGACGGCGTCATGTCGACTGGCACTCAATGAGTGCTGCAACCATCGTCGTTGACTACTTCCACTTGAAAATGAACGTGAGCCACCTCTCACTCCATCCGTCCAGCACACTACAGCCGCTGCATGGCCCCGCGCACCGCCTAAACAGCGCGTCCGTCGGTCGAGAGCAGCGGTTCGGCCTCCTTGCTCAGCGCGGCCAGCGAGTTCCCAGCGCGGTGCTTGGCCTCCCAGATCACCACGACGATTGCCGCGAGCGCCGCGGCCAGCACCAGCCCGATCGAGTTGCCTAGCACGCAGTCTGGCGCCATGTAGCCTTTGACAAGCCTGCCATCCAGCACACCGCTCACGTTGCAGCTGCCATTGAACGAGAGCTTCTCCAGCACGCCGGTGGCTGCCACACCATCGCGGTCGCGGTGAGGATGACGGCGCTGACTGTCTAACGTATCGGGACGGACGCACCGGCGGTGGCGAAGGCCAGGGCGATGACCGAGAGCCCGGCGCCGACGTGGTAGGGCAGCACGAGCTCGCGCACGCGCTGCTGCGCGCCAGGGAAGAGGAACGCGAGGAAGCTGCCAATGTACTGCCGCCGCCTCACGCACACACGCACTCTGACCGTCAGGAGCGGCTCGATGCTCGGCGAGAGGCTTCGCGACGGCGTACGAGCGTGGCGAAGGCGGCGACGACGAGCAGGCCGAGCCAGCTGTGCAGGCTGTACACGTTGGTGATGCCGTGCTCGTTGTGGAAGCGGAAGACGGCCACGAGCCCCGCGGCGGCGCTGGCGAGCCCCACGCCGTGCAGCGCTGCGTGGATGCGCTGCCATCCCGCGCGTGCGTCCGTCAGTCGCGGGCTGTCGCGGAGCGGGAGGGGAGGAGAGCGCCGCGGTGCGATACCTTGCTGGTGGCGTGTGCCAAGGGCAGTGAGGCGTACGCGAGCGCGGCCTGCGGCACGCAGAAGAGCAGCCCGAGCGCCATGAGCACCGGGTGCCAGTTGAACACGCGCGCGTCGCCCGCGGCCCACGAGAAGCCGCCCGTGCGCCTGGCCACCACGGCGCCGCCCTCATCTCGGCCGAACGCCGTCAGCGCCGAGCCCATCCAGTACGTCACGAGCGCGAGCAGCAGCGCCGGCAGCGCCTGCCGACCGCCCGGCCGGCGTCAGTCGGCGTGTTAGTTCAAGCTCGGCGGTTCCTCGGCGCTGCAGGTCGCGCGAGACTGGCAGATAGACAGATAGACGGACTGATGGATAGACAGACGCACATGGGCGAGCGCGAGCGCGAGCGTGGGCATCGCGGGGGTTTGGGGCGAACTGGAGAGTGAAGAGGCGCAGGAAGAAGGGAGGAAGGGAGGGAGGGAGGGAGGGAGGGAGGAAGGAAGGAAGGAAGAAAGGAGAAAGAGAGAGGACGGAGCCATCGATCGACCGTTCGGCGGTGTTCGCTGGCGCCAAGTAGGACTCGGTCGCGGCCCATCCGAGCGCGCGCCACGACGGACGCGACGCGAGCGCCGTCATGCGTGAGAGCGAGGAAGCGAAGCCTGCGCAGATCGATACCAAGTGCGCCGCTGCCTGTTGGTGGATGGATGGACGCCGAGCGCGTCGGCTGGCGTCAATGCGCGTGGATTGTTACGCCGCGGCGGCCCTCGCAAGGGTCTGCACTGCCGAGCGCCGCGGCGCGCGGACCGCTCTACCAGCGGCGCACGCGGCTCTGGGCGGGCATGTCCCACTGGAACGGACGGCCGGGCGCCGCCGGGATGTCCTTGGCCGCGGCCTCCTGCAGGATCTCCTCCTCGTGGCCCTCCCACTCGAAGCGCACGTTGTGCGTCGACAGGTGCTGCATGATGAGCTTGTCGCGCGCCTCTGTCGTCGCGAGCGCGGCAAGGAAATCGGTCGGTCGGTCGGTCGATCGGTCGATCGGTCGCGTCAGTGCCTCGCTACTAGAGAGAGGCGAGTCCGTCCGCGACCAGCAGCACACGCACCGTGCGTCGTCGACATGGCCGAGCGCGTGCCCGTAGGGTCGTACTTGAGCACCGCGGGGTTCTACAGCGAGGCGGTGCCGTCGTGTTAGACGGGTGAGCGCTCCTCGCAGGCGGACCGAGCCGGACGGACCTTGTTGCCGGGCGAGCCGCGCGGCAGGTCGGCCGGGAGCTCCGCGCGCTTCTCGAACGGGATCGACGGGTGCACGCCGACCTCGAGCGGCGCGGGGAAGCGGCGCACGTCGCGCGTGTAGTAGTTGGTGTTGTAGATGCTGTCCTTGGAGCCGCTCGAGGGCACGTGCACGCCCTCGGCCTGCTTGTCGGGCGACGGGTAGCGGAAGCCCTGGCTCAAGAACGGCGACTGGTGCACCTGCGTCGTGCCCGTCTGTTCCGTGAACACCAGCACCTTGCGCAGCTGCAGCGCGGCGCGCCAAGCCGCAGCCGCAGCCGCAGTCGCGGTCGCAGTCGCACGAACGGCATCACGTGAGTCGTCGTCCTCCTCCTCCTCCTCCTCCCCCTCCTCCCGGCATACGCGTCAAGGCGCGAGCACCGCACCTTGGAGCGCAGCTCGGCCGGCAGCAGGTTCTGGTACTCGAACTTCTTGAAGGGCTTCCACGCGCTGCTCCCGCTCATGCTCGCGGCTCCTCACGTTCGCCTCGGACGCGGCGCTGCTCGGCTTCTCGACGGCTGGGCCGGGGGCGTCAGTCGCGCAGCGAGGCGAGAGCCGCACGAAAAATAACCGCCTCCTGGCGTAAACTACCGCTATGTCCGGCCAATCCGAGGACTCTGTTTGATTTTCAGCGAATCGAGCGAGAGAGTGGAGACGTCGACTTTGTCGAGCCTTTCGGGAGCTACAGCTGACCCGCAAAGGTGTACGCACTGCCCTGATAACGTTGACGTTTCGACGCGCAGCAGCAGCACGGGAGCGGGGCTGGCAGATCGCCGAGGAAGCGACGGCGGCGACCGGCGCTCATGTCGGAGCGGCAGTACGCGGAGGCGTTCGCAGCCGCCAAGCGCGCACAGGAGGGAGAGGCGGCTGGGCGGCTGCTGGAAGCGGTGCGCGACTTCCGGCGCGCCGTGGGCATCCTGCGGCGGCTGGCGATCGTCGAGTCGGCGGCCAAGCGCGAGCAGCTCTCGCCCATGGTGCGCGAGCTGCAGAGCCACGTCACGGCGCTCGAGGCGCGTGCCGAGTACGCGCTGGCGCGAGCCATGGACGAACACGCTCTGGCCAAGAGCGAGGAGGAGGCGCGCGGCGCCAGTCAGGCTGCCGTCGACCGGTACATCACAGCCGGCGACTGGTACCTCAAGGCGCTCGAGGCGACGCCGCTCGAGGATGCAGCCACGCGGGCGGCGGTCAGGGAGCAGCTCGAGTACGTCATCGATCACACATCAGAGCTGAAACAGCAGGTCGATGCGGCAGCTGGCACTGGCGTCAGCGTTGACGGCGAAGGCGAAGACGAAAGCGAAGGCGAAGGCGAAGGCGACTCCACGCCTGTGACGACGGACGACAATGGCCTAGGGTCGCTCCATTGGCCCGAAGCGCCAAAAGCCGCGGCTATCCCATCCGCGGAGAAAGCGACGACCGTCGTGCCAGCGTACGCGGCGGCAGCGGCGACGGTATCCGCGCCATTAGCGTCATGCCCGGGTCCGGAGCGTGGCAAGGCGACTGAACGAGGGGACGAGTACTCGCCGCAGGAGCTGGACGTGCTGCGGCGGTCATCCATGATCAATGGGCACCTCTTCCTGCCGTGGATTGACTACATGGACTCGCAGGAGCAATTCATGCTGCCAATGCCGTTCGAGGACCCGGATGGACCGGTGCCGCTGTCAAGGAAACAGCGCGAGAAGGACGCGCGGTGGCTACGGCCGAGCGAGTACGCGCGCGTGTGCGGCCACCCGCCAGTCATGATCGCCAGCATCTCCCCGCAGACAGTCAAGCAGGACATTGTGACGGACTGCTCGTTTGTGGCGTCACTGTGCATCGCGGCGGCGTACGAGCAGCGCTTCCACAAGCGACTGATCACTAACATCATCTTCCCGGTGGACCCGAGCTCGCAGCAACCCATGTACAACCCGTTCGGCAAGTACGTGGTGCGCCTCTGGGCCAACGGCGTGCCGCGCAAGGTCGTGATCGACGACACGCTGCCATTCGCGGCGGCGACAAACCAACTCCTGTGCTCGTGCACAACGCAGAAGAACGAGCTGTGGGTGAGCCTGATCGAGAAGGCGTACCTGAAGCTCAACGGTGGCTACGACTTTCCTGGCGGCAACTCGGGCATCGACCTGTTCGCGCTCACGGGCTGGATCCCCGAGCGCATCGACGTGAGCGAGCTGACGGACAAGCCGGACAAGGAAGAGCGCCTGTGGGCCCAGATGCAGAGCGCGTTCCACTACGGCGACTGCATCATCACCATGACGGCTGGCGACATCCCGAGGGGCGAGGCCAAGGCCATCGGACTCGTCCCCATGCACGTTTACGCCATCCTGAACGTGTTCGAGACGGCGGACGCGCCGGAGGACGGCGACGGCGGTGAGCGCAAGCGGCTGCGGCTGCTGCAAGTCAAGAATCCGTGGCGCAAGAAGAGCTGGCGAGGGCCGTTCTCCAAGCACGACGCGGAGCGCTGGGAGTCGCCACTCGGCGCCGAGCTACGCGCGAGCCTCAGCCAGCTGGGCGGCTGCGCCGACGGCTCTCCCTACAACGCGCACGAGGACGACGGCATGTTCTGGATCGACTTTGAGTCGGTCAAGAAGTACTTTGAGAGCCTGTACCTGAACTGGAACCCGGAGCTGTTCCGGCACAAGGGCGTGTGGCACGAGCACTGGCCGCAGAGCCTTGGGCCGACGAACGACTCGATCACGCTCGGCTTCAACCCGCAGTACTCGCTGAGCTTTCCTCGGCCGGCCGCGACCGCCTCAAGCGCGGCTGAGGGCGAGGGCGAGTCCGAGGCGCGCTCGGGCACTGTCTGGGTGCTGCTCTCGCGCCACGTGCGCGCCATCGAGCGCGAGACGGACCTGTCGCGCCAGCAGTTCCTCACACTGCACGTCTACCGCGGGGACCAGGGCCGGCGCGTGTTCTACAACCACCGAGCGATCTCGCGCGGCACGTACAGCAACAACCCGCACACGCTCGTCAGCCTCGACGTGGACTTTGCGCGCGACCCGGAGCCGTCCTTTGTACGTCTCCTGGCTCGCTCTCGCTCTCTCTCTCTCTCAATCGACCGATCGGTCTCGTCCGCGTGGCAATGGCTATGACTGCCGACTGACTGTCCCTGTCATCTGCGTGCTCCAGACGCTCGTGGCCTCGCAATACGAGAAGTTCGCGTCCGTGGACTACACGTTGTCAATCTTCTCGACCCGTCCGTTCGAGTGCGCGCCGATCCCGCCGATCCCGACGGAGCCGCCGGCCGCAACGGTGTTCGCTGGCGAGTGGACCTCGGCGACGGCCGGCGGACAGCCGCAGCATGCGACGTTCATGACGAACCCGCAGTTCCACGTGTCGCTGGACCCGTCGGCGGGCTGCCGCTCGCTCTATCTGCTGCTCGAGACGGAGCACTTCGCAGCCACGGACGCAGCCAATGCAGGCGTTGCTGTGAACCTGCGCGCCGTGCTGCACGCACGCGAGCGCGTCTGCGAGCTGCCGAACCTGTGCACGCGCGAGGACGGCGACAAGACGCGCGTGCTGACCTCGGGCGAGTACCGGCGCGCGTTCTGCTTCCTCTCGGTGCCGCGCGAGCTGCTGACGCCGGACGCGCGCGACCTCGTGATCATCCCGTCGACGTTCGAGCGCGGGCAGACCGGCGCGTTCGTGCTGCGCGTCGTGAGCGACCCGCCGCACGCCGTCGTCGCTCGCAGGTCGCTCCCGCAGGAGGGCGACGGGATGCAGCGCACGACGCTCCGCGGCAAGTGGGACGCGCAGACTGGGTCGGCCGCCGGCTGCTCCAACTACGGGTGCTACACGTTCAACCCCAAGTTCCTCGTGCGCGTGCCGCGCGAGTGCGTCCTGTTCGTGCGCCTGCTGCTGACCGAAGACGGTGGCGAGTCGGAGGCCGGCGCGTCGCAGCCGGCGATCAACGTGTCTGTGTTCGAGAGCACCTCGTCCGGCGACCTCCGCGTGTCGACAAACCCTGCGCACGCCGTCGCCGGCGCCACGTCCGCGCGCGGGCGGTACGTCGCCGGCGCGCCGTGCGGCGTCCTGGCGCGCGCGTCGCAGCCGCTGCCCGCGGGCTGGTACGTCGTTATCCCGTCCACGTTCGAGCCGCGCGCCGGCGCCTTCGAGCTGCGCGTCTTCTCGTCCGTCGACGTGCTTGTCCGGCGGTTGTGAAGGAGCATCACTCACTCGTTCATGTTGAAGTCGATCCCGGTACTGTGCGATTTGTTAAAAGTAATGAGCGTGTTCTCTCTCTCTCTTTCTTGTTTGCGATCACTTTAGCCGGTCCCCACGGAGCGATTCTCGCCTTCTGTGTGAGCGAGAACTCCGTGTCGGTCCTTCTCGCGGAAACGCCTGCGTCTTACATTTCCCGAGTCAAATCAAGCGTGGAAGCGGCGCGCAGACCGAGAAAGGCGGAAGCGAGCAAGCAGCGAGATGGCGAGCGCGACGACGCCACTTCCAGCGCCGACGCCGCTGCTAAGCGTGCCCGAGATCCCGGTGCTGGCGCCGCCCGAGGCGGTGGCCAAGACCTCTGCGTCCGTGACGCTGCGCCTGCGCCTCGACCACCTGGCGAACCCCGGCAAGAAGTTCTCGTTCCAAGTGGTGCGTCCCCTTGCGCGCTGCACTCTCGCCGCGGTCGGCTCGCGCTGACGGACCTGTGCACAGAGCCACAGCGAGCACGGCTACGTGTACTATTCATGGACGGAGTCGGGGCTGTTCCCGGGCCGGTCGTGTCCGATCAAGGGACTCACGCCCAACACAGTGCGTTCGGCGACGGCAGCATGGCCGAGAATGTACCCGCGTCTGGCCGTATATATATGACGCTCACTATGGACTCTGAGCACAGAGCTACGTGTTCCGCGTCCGCGTGGTGGATGCAGCGGCCAAGCGCTGCGGCGAGTGGTCGCCGCTCTCGCCTTACATCCGCACATTCACGGTGCGTTAGAGCCTCGAAGCGCTTTCTCCAGCACTGGTAGATCGTGGTCGCTGGACTCTAATGGTCTGCTGAGCAGGAGGAGGAGGACGCCAAGCGCGCGGGTACCATCTTCGAGCACGTACGTGGGCTCCGGCCGTCACTTGGGGAGTCTGGAGTCGTGACAAGCGCCGTGGTTGTGGCATATAGACGCTCAAGCTTGAGCGACAGCAGAAGGGCCAACTGCAGTCGCAGATCACGCGCCTTACGAATATGTAGGTGTGCTGCTACGATAGATCTCGCTCAGGGATATGGGTCGCTTGACGGTGGTGGATGCTGGCGGCAGGCTGGACGCGCGCGCGAGGGATGACAGCGAGCGGCAGATGAAGGCGAAGGCGCAGGAAGACATGCTAGCGAGCCGGCGCATCATGGATACGACGATCCAGAAGCTTCAGCGCGAGTTGCAGTCGCAGGCATCAGCGCTGCAGACGCTCAAGAGCCAGCGCGCGGCCGACGAGGAGGTTATCACGCAGCTGCTGAACGAGCAGGAGACGCTGCGCGCCGCGCAGGAGCAGCAGCCGCCGAGCGACCAGCACGCACTCGAGGTGCAGGAGCTACGCACACAACTCGAACGCAATGAGGAGGCGCTGCGCGCGCGCCAGGAGCAGGTGAACGCGAGCCACGAGCAGATCGCGTCGTACGAGGCGTCGCTGGCGGCCACGCAGCAGGAGGTGGCGCGCAAGGAGGAGGAAGTCGAGAAGCTCGTGGCCGACTGCGACCGCGTCGTGCAAGAGCAGGCGGACGCGGCGGCCGTCAAGCGGCTCGAGATCGAGGACGCGCTGCTGGAGGCCAAGACGTCGCTGGAGCAGCAGCTGCAGAACAGCGCCTACATGCAGGCGGAGATGGCGCGCATGCGCGAGGAGAACCACCACCTGAAGAACCAGATCAAGGAGATGGACTCGGAGATCGTCCCCAAGCTCGTGCGCCTCGAGGAGGAGAACGAGCAGCTCCGCTCGCAGCTCGCAGCGCTCGGTCGCTAGGCTCGGGACCGCGCGCACGGGACGCCTCAACCAACACGCGCTCTGCCGTTCCCAGTCGCGGTGATTTCTTTTCGGTATATATACGAGGAGCGTGTCGGTCAGAAACCCGAGGCGTCAGGATCGTCGTCGTCGAACCCGCCGAGCGTGAATGCGGCTGTGACGCTCATGGGTGGCAGGCGCGACGGCGGGGAGCTCGCGGACAGCGCCGGCGACGGCGCGAACATGTCGCGCGGCGGCACGGCGCGCTTGGGCTTCCTGCGCGTCGTCGGTCGTCCCAGCAGCTCTTCGCCGTCGTCGTTGTCGTTGTCGTCATCGTCGTCGTCGTTGTAGTCGACCGACGATGAGACCGACATGAACGACGACGGGAGCTCCTTGAGCGCTGCGGCTGGCACGCTGCCGACCATACTCGCGTCCTCGTCGTGGTCCATGTCACTCTCTTCGTCGCCAATGCCACTCTCGTCGTCGCCGTCGTTGCCGCTCTCGTCGTTGTCGTCATTGTCGTTGAGCGACTGGATGATGGTCTTGACGGTCGCGAGCGCCTCGGCGTTCTCGGCGGCCGACGGGTCCGCGTGCTTCCAGTACAAGTAGAGCGGCCCGACGAAGCGGAACGAGCGCCGCAGCAGGTACGGGTCGAACGGGAAGAAGGTCTCGAGCGGCTGACGCAGTCCGAGCGACGTAGCTGCCACCGACGACGACGACCTGCGCGCCGGCGTGGCCGACCGCTCCATGGAGACTCCGCGGCCGGCGCGCGGCGCGGTCGCGACGCTCGCGGCGCTCATAGCGCGATCAACGCGGTCGACGCAGGCGTCCGAGACGAGGTCCAGCGCCTCGACGAGGTTGAGGAACTCGGCGGCGACCGTGGGCTGGCATAGCGCCAACGGACAGTAGTCGCCCGCGAGCAGCAGGCGCTCCCAACCGAGGCTGCGCAGAAAGTCGTAGCCGCTCTCGGTCTGCGCCATCTCGAGTCCGCGGAAGCACAGCAAGTAGCACGCCGTCTGCAGCGTCGACACGTAGATGCTCTCCTGGAAGCGGTCCGAGTCGCCCGTGTCGGCGTCGTCGGCGTCGAGCACGTCCATCTGGCCGTGCAGCCACTTGAGCAGGTGGTAGAGCGCCTTCTGCAGGTACGCGACCGAGACGAACTTGGCGCGCGCGAGGAAGCTAGCGAGGTAGGCGCCGCAGCTGCGGCGCGTGACGGGCGGCGTCTGCGGGTCGAGCGACGACGCGAGCAGCTGCGAGATGAAGACGTCCTGCAGCTGCGGGTCCTTCTCGCACACGACGAAGAGCAAGAACTGCGGGTACTTGGACCGGTGCGTGTTGAGCACCGAGCGCTCGAAGGCCTTGAGCAGGTGCTGGAAGAGCAGCGCCGCGTGCCGCGCGTCCGCCGCCGTCGCCTCCATGTGCTCGAACATGACGAGCATCATCTGGTCGAGCTTGTCGGCCATCTCGTCGGCCATCTCGGCCGAGCTGTCGGGCAGTAGGTCGTCGTCCAGGAAGTCGTCCATGGTGAACACGTCCTCCTCGCTCTCGTCCAGCTTGATCTCCACGTCCACGGCCACGAGCTGGTCGGTCACGAGCGCCAGCACGCGCTCGCGCAGCCCGGGCGCGTACGTCGACAGCGTGAGCGCGTTCGAGAGGAAGGCCACGTGCGCGGCCGCGTCCAGTCGCTTGTGCGGCGCGTGCTCGCTCAGGACCGGGAAGAGCACGTTGCTGGCCGTCGGCGCGAGCGCCAGCACGCGCCGCAGCGTCTCGTGCGCGCGCTCGAAGCGCAGGCGGACGCGCGCCTCGGCCGCCTCGGCGTCTGCCGGCGGCTGCTGCGTCGGCAGCGCCGGCGGGCGGCGCAGCGCGCGCACGAGGGTCTGCAGCGCCGGCACGACGAAGACCGAGTTGGAGGACACGAGGTGCACGACCAGCTGCGCGTAGTCGGCCGCCTCGGCCGCGTCGTCGCCCATGAAGTCGAACCGAAAGAGCGCGTCGAGCAGCTGCCGGAACGCGTGCGGCTCGCGCGCCACGGACGACACGCAGCGCGGCAGCGCGCGCAGGATGCGCCGCCGCGCGAGCGCGTCGCCGTCTCCGCGACTCGACAGGTGCCGCACGAGCACGTTGTAGCTCGCCGCGTTGCCCTTGAGCGCCAGCGCCAGCGCATTCTCGATGAACTCGCGCATGCTCTCGACCGACGCCTCGCCCGGCGTCGCGCTCTCCGCCGCCGCGGCAGCAGCAGCCGCGGCCGCAGCAGGCGCCTCGGTCGCCGGCGTCTCAGCAGCCGTCACCATGGCCATCGCGCGCAGGGAGCTCCAATGGTCGCGCGAGTGGGTGGAAAAGCAGTCGCGAGGCGATGATTGGACGAAATCCGCGAAAATCAAGACTGTGGCCAATAATAGTGCGAGCTATAGGCTTTATTGGCGAGTCACCGACCGAGACACCTGGTCTCATGTGCTCGGCGGTCTGCTTGCCTCCCGCTCGCTGCTGCGGCCGTCCCTGCGGCCGCGAGACGGAGGATGCAGCCGTCTAGGCGGCTCACAGTTGGTATATGATCGCTACAAGCGCCCAGCGAGGCCAGGAGCCCCCGAGCACGCCGTGGTGGCTGCGGACGCCTACTGTCCACTCCCCACCCGCGCTGGCGTGTGGCGACGGCTACTCGGCGATCTGCGCGGGTGTCGGCGCGTACCAGACGCCCATCGGGTGCTCCGACGGACCCACGGGGGAGAGCACGTTGGGCGGACCCACTGCGCGCAGCACGTTGCGCACGGTGCGCTCGTCCAGCTGGTACTTGCGCGCCAGCACCTCGGGCGTCCACTCATTTGGTTCCTCGTAGTGCAAACGCAGCAGCGCGCGCAGTTGCGTCGCGGAGAGCCGCCCTGGAGCCGCCTCTTCGACCACGGCACCGCCAGTGGAGACGGCCGCCGTGCGGTTCTTAGGCATGGCGACGGGCGTGGCTGATCGCGGCCGGTGGCCACTCGCTGTGCGCTCGAACTCCTCGGTCATTTCCTGCCGCCAGCGCCGCGATTGCAGGTCCGTCAGTCTGCAGTCAGCGTGCCGCGGACAGCAGCGCCGGAGCGACGCGCACCGACAAGTACTCGACGCGGCTCAACTCCTCGAAGCGCTCGGCGCGGTGCAGCAGCTCCTCGCGCATCTCGGCGGTCGCGGTCGGCGCTCCCGGGAGCTCCACCCCGGTCGGTCCGCGCTCCGCGGCCATGCGCGCCGGCCGGAGCGCCATGGCGGTCAGATCCTCGCGCGTCAGCTGCGTGCGGATCACGTGCGGCGCGCCCGCGCGCGCGGACGCGGCGGCCGTCTTGCTGGCAGCAGCTCCCATGCTCGCTCGCTCGCTCGCTCGTCACTCGCCGACGTAGCTCTTCGCGAGCGGTCCGAGCCTACGCTGTTTCAGCCAACTAGCGCGCGCTTCTATCGAATCGACGCGCTTGGATTGGCTCAAATTATGCATCGACGACAGCTCCCAATGATCATCACCGCCGTCCTGCTGCTCACATGAACTCGAGAGCGGCGCTGCCCTCGTAAATGCATCGGACCGCGTCGCTCGCGGCTCGCACACGCCCGCTCCGCCTCTCCGCCCCTTGCCGTCCGCCTTCCCCATCCTAGTCGCTGCGCGCGCGGCGCCGGCCGCTTCGCAGCCTCAGCGGCGCGTCGTCGCAGCCGGTCGACATGCCGCGGCCGCTCGGCATCTGCGCCGTCGAGACGAGCGCGGCGCCTCGGACGCGGCCAGCGCGTCCGCACTCGCTCGTCGCCCCCTCTCTCCTCGAGACGGGCCTCACTCCGCCGCGCATAGGCGGACTCTGCGTTCCGCCGCGCTGATCGACGCCGGCTCCTGGCCATCAGGCGTTCGCCCTCTCCGTCGCGGTCTCGCGCCGCCTTACGGGTTCACAAACGGGTTGCGCGTGTAGAACGGCTGCGCGCGCGCCGACAGCTCCTCGAAGCCGCTGGCGTCGTCCGTCTCCTGCGACCCGAACGGCGTCGCGCTCGAGAAACCGGGCGGCGGCCGCGCACTCGTCGCCGGACGCGCCGCGTCCGGGGACAGCCCCGGTGCCGACAAACCTCCGCCGCCAGCGCCGCTGCTGGAGCTGCCAGCCGACAAGCGCGGCGCGAGGATCGAGCTGAGACTCGACTCCGAGCGCTGGTACTGCGCCGACGCGCGCTCGACAGCCGCCAGATCGTCCATGAGCGGGAAGAGCCCCGAGCCCGGGTCGAGCGGGAACAGGCTGCCCGACTGGCGAGCGGCTGGCGCTGAGCTCCCGCGGTCGCCGTCGCTAGCGCGGCCCCAGCCCGAGAGGAGTCCGGGACCAGAGAACCCGCTGAAGTCCCCGAACGAGTGGAAGCTCGGGTACCCAAGGCTCGAGCCGATGGGTCCCGGGAGGCTACTCGTCTCCGGCGCCGGCGGGCTCGCCGCCCGCAGACTGAAGGGCTCGCCGCCCGGCAGCGCGTCGAACGCGCGGCCGCCAGCCGGTCCGCTGTGCGTGGCCGCCGTGAGCGCGGGCGAGGGCCGGAATAGGATCACCTCGTCGTCAAAGTCGTCGTCATCATCGTCGTCGGCGTGCTGCGGCTGGCGAGTCGCCTCCTGGTCGTGCGGCGGGAACCCGAAGAGGCCGAGCGAGAGCGACGGGAGCCCGCTGCTCGCATCCTGCGGGGCCGAGCCGGGCACCGACGCAGCGGCGGCGGCGGGTCGGCGGGTCGCGAAGTCGCCGTTGGCGGCGACAAACAGCAGCGGCGCGCCGGCGCGGCCGTCGCCGCACAGCAGCCGCGCGAAGTGGAAGAGGTTCCACGCGCGGATCTTGACGGCGTCGGCTTCCGGCAGCGCCGAGGGCGGCGCCGAGTCGCCGCGGCTCCACTTGGACGCGCCGTCCAGCAGCGGCGCCAGCGGCGAGAAGCCCCGCAGCTCGATGTTCTCCTTGAGCAGCAGCTGCTGTTCGCGCAGCAGGTCCAGCTGCTGGTTCGCGTCCGTCATGCCGTTCACGAGCGGCCCGTAGAACTGCTTGATGGTCGGGAGGTTCAGCAGCGCGGCCAGCGCCTGCGCGAACTTGGCGGCGAACGAGTCGGCCGCGGCGCTCGCCTGCTCGCCGTCAGTCGCCTCAGCAGCCGCGTCCAGGAGCTCCGGGCTGTACCGCAGCAAGTCGCAGAGCACTGAGACCGGGCCGAGCAGCCGCAGCCCCGGCGCGGGCTTCTGCGGCGATGAGTTGCCCGTACGCAGGCGCTGCTGGTGCTTGGCCACCACGTCGTCGACCAGGAACTCGAGCACGCTCGTGGCGGTGCGCACCGACAGGCGCAGCGCGTCGCCCAGCGCCGGGCTGGCCGCCGCGCGCGACCGCACGGCACAGAAGACGTTCGTGACCACGATCTTGAGCAGCAAGGCGTCGCCCATGACGCCCGCGCGCAGCAGCACGGCCAGGTCCTGGAACAGCAGCTGCTCCATGTCGCGAGGGTATGCCAGGACGGCCGCGCGCGGTGCGCTGGGCCGACCCGCCTGCTCGTTGGGGCTCGCGCTGCTGGCCGCGCGCGTCGCGAGCGCAAACAGCACGCCGTGCGTACGCGTGAGGCGATGCAGGAAGCTCTTGAGGAAGGCCGACTTGTCCTTGGAGGGCGACGCCGCGGTCAGCGAGCCTGCGGCGGCCAGCGGGGCCGCGAGCGGCCGCTGCCGGCTGCGCTCGAACAGCAGCGCGAGGTTCTCCTCGGCCGTCGCGAAGGGCTGCGCCGTCAGCAGGCTGCGGCAGTAGCGGTAGACCGCGACCGTCTCGGCCTCGACGTACGTGGCGAGCACGGCGAGCTGGTTGTGCGGGTTGCCGTTCTCCGGGAGCACCTCGAGCGCCTTGTGGTAGAAGCCCTCGGCGGCCGAGAAGTTCTTCTTGGCCCTCTGGCTGTGCAGCTCGCGGTACCGCGCGAGGTCGCCGAGGAACACGAGGCAGCGGTGGAGGCTGTGGCGGCAGCGCGCGGTGTCGGCCGCCAGCGCCTCGGAGACCGGCGCGCGCGCGGCGCGGCTGACCTGCAGCCACTTGGCGAAGCACTCGCGCAGGTGCTCGTAGAAGGCGGCGGCGAGCGCCAGGAACTGCTGGAACTCGCTCGACACGCGCGAGAAGTGCTCGCGGACGCCGCGGTCGGCCGTCGGCGCCGTCGCGTACTGCGGCAAGCGCGAGACGCGCGTTAGCGCGAGACGCGCGTTCGCGCGGGCAGCGCCAGCCACGCAATCGGCTGGCTGCCCGGTCGGCCTGTGCGTGTGCGTGTACGTATCCATGCACTCACCTTGCGGATGCGGCGGCGAAAGTCCTCGATGCGCTTGTAGAAGCACGGCTTCCACAGCACCTGCTCGATCTCCTTGGTCGCCGCGAACACCGGGTTCGCCTCGGCGATCGCCTTGGCCTTGTCCATGAGTCTGCGCGCGCGAGCCACAGCCGCTCCCTCGTCAGCAGCCGCCGCCTCGACCCGCGCGCGCGCGGCACGCACCTGCTGCGCAGCGCGTTGGCGTCCTGCGCGTTCAGCGGGTTGGCGCGCAGCAGCTCGCGCAGCTGCTTGTCCAGCACCGCCATCTCGCTGCGCGCCATGCGCGACAACCCCACCGAGCGCCAGGCACGCAGGCAGGCAGTCCGTCAGTCACAGCAGAGCAGAGCGACGCGCCAGCCAGCCAGCCAGCCAGCCCGCCCGCCAGCCCGCCCGCAGCCAGACAGGCGCATGGGCGGACAGGCGGCGGCTGCAGCGAGCGCGAGCGTACGCGTAGAGCCGTCGTGGGTCCATGGCGCCTGGGAACGAGACGGGGAGCGCGCACGGACGATCAGCGGCGCATCAGGCGGCGGCCGGCGGCGTCTCGGGGCGTGGAGAGCGAGCGGAGAGGCGTGGAGGGCGGGGACGCGGGGACGCGCCGGGAGGAAGGAATGGCAGGTCGCGCGCGCTTTTTGCCGGCGCGAGGAGAGAACAGGGGAGATCAATATGACAAGAAGACGAGGCTAGCGCCACGGACACTTGGGCTCGAACGGTGACATAGAGTCCAGTGGGAGTGCTCTTTCGCTTGGGAGTGGTGCGACCAGCCACATGCAGCGTCCGCAATCAACTAACATTCCACAGCGCTCAAACGAAATACTTGGAGGCATGGCAAACAAGTGCCAGCGATATACACACATTCGGATTCTTCACAAACCAAAATCAATACTCGATGTCTGCCTTACTCCGAACCTTTATTGGCTCAAGCTCAGGCGCAAAGTTTGTGCCGAATTACATGTATAAACGCAAGCAAAGACAGAAAACACGCGCCAACAAGCAAAAACTAGCGTACTCAGAATTCGCGTTTACGTACTACATCCACAGTTATTCAGCACACGATACGCAAAAACCAAATTCATTTTACGCTCACCAAACCAAACCACGCGAGAGGTGCGACGCGATGGCAATGACCATGATTGCGACTGCAGCAAATACGAGACGAGCGTGTGGACGTGCAAGAGCAAGAAGCAAAAGTTGGAAGCAAAAGTTGGAAGCAAAAGCAAAAGTTGGAAGCAGAAGCAAAAGTTGGAAGCAGAAGCGAAAGAAAACGCCGCGGAGTGAGACAGTAGCATGATCCAATCGGTGGTAGTGTAGATGTAGGTAGCAAAGAGATTGTCAGCTGTGGGATTTGAACCCACGCGTTCGAAAACATTACGACCTGAACGTAACCCCTTAGACCACTCGGGCAAACTGACGTGTAATTCACATCAAAACACATTCATATACACAACAC
>JAADYC010000534.1:0-18138 GCA_023338135.1 Phytopythium kandeliae | reverse complement strand
CTCTCTCTCTCTCTCTTTCTCTCACGCGCGCGCGGCTCACCTTGTGCGTGGAGAAGCGCACGCGGCCGAAGGACCCCGTGCCGAGCGTCACGCCCATGTCGAACTGCGAGGCGTCGAGCGGTGCCGTGAACTTGTTGCCCGTCCGCACCGGCGGAGCGCCTGCGGCCGCCATCTCGCTCGCTCGCGCTCTCGCTCTTGCTCTCGAGCGGTCACTGTCGCGCTCGCAGTCGCGCTCGCGCTCGCTACTCGCTCGCTGCTCGGTCGCTGCCTATCCCTCGCTGGATCGACACCGGCGCGCGATGGGAGCGGCTCACGCGCTGCTCCGGGCGATGCGAAGCGGTCGCGGACGCTTGTTCCTCGGCCGCGCGCGGTCTCGACTGTGGCCGTGCGCGCGCTGCGACGGCAAGGAGGCCGAGTAACGACCGGCGTTCGATGTCTCTCCGCCGCGCGTAGTCCGTTACGGCCGCGATGGCGCAGGCGGTCCAGGAATAGCGCGCGTCGGAGCGCGAGGCCAGGCGCGAGCGAGCGAGTGAGCCAGCAAGGACGCGCAGGCCGTGACGGCGAGCGTGCGCTATTAATACACCGCGGCGGGCGGGTGAGCAGGCAAGCAGGCAAGCAAGCAGGCGGGCGGGCGGGCGGGCGGGTGGGCCAGTCAGCCGGCGGTTGGTTTCGCCGCCACTGTTGCCGCCGCGTCCGCCGCTCTATACGTCGCCAGTGAGGACAGGCCCGCCGGGAATAGAAGGAAGCGCGCGCGCTATTCGCAGCGGGCCGGACGCGGAAGATCGGGCCAGTAGCAGCCCAAAATACGCCCTGGCCGCTGCCAAACGCGTCTAAGCTGCTGTGCGCGGCCTTTCCCCTGTTCTTCGCCTTCCTATCGTGCCATCTCCATCGCCACCGCCACCGCCATCGCCATCGCCATCGTCATCACCGCTGCCAACGCCGCCGCCGCCCGCGCATTGCAGTCAGCATCATCGCCGCGGCGCGTACCCCATTGGCTTGGAGGAGTACGATTACACGCTTCGTGTAACCCTAGAATCGGCTTGTGATTGGGCGAAAGAGCAGCAATATCACCAATGAAAAGACATGCCGATCATTTGTAGCCAATCGTCGTGCGCGGGCATCGTTTCTGGCGCCGTCTGCACGAAAAATGAGGTGAGGAAACCAACAATCCTCGCTGCTTGTCTGCGCGAGAACGGACGCCGAGCTAGGGAGGGGGAAGGAGGGCGAACAGGCCGCTCCCCGCGCGAGCGATGGCTGCAGACAGAGGCCGAGGCAAGTCCCGCGGCCTGCGCGCGCTCGCGGCGCTGCTGCTGGCGCTCGTGGCGCTCGCGGTGAGTGCGTCCGCCGCGACCGGCGACCGCGAGAGCGAGGGCGAGGGCGGCATGGCGGCGCTCGCGCGCGAGCTCAAGGACGACGAGGGCGCGTTCGCGACCATCCTGTACGACCACGGGGCGGAGAGCGAGGCGCTGCTGCTGGCGACGCGCGTGTTGATGCGGTCGATCCGCGACTCGCGCACGCGCTTCCGGCGCATCGTGATCGCGCCGGAGGACGGGCTGGACCCGCGCAGCGAGGCGCAGCTGCGGCAGGACGACCCGGCGATCGAAGTCGTGCGCGCGCAGATCCCGAACGTGTTCCGGCGCGCGAGCCTGACGGATCACCGCACACAGCTGCTGCACATGCGCAACAAGCTCGTGATCTGGGACGACCCGACGCTGGCGGCGCTCAAGCGCGTCGTGTACCTGGACGTGGAGAACCTCGTGCTGCGCAACCTGGACGAGATCTTCGCGTGCCGCCAGTTCTGCGCCGTGGACAACGGCCAGTCGGTCGTGTATGCCAACAGCCTGCTGGTCATCTCGCCCGACTCGCTCGCCGCGCGCAACCTCTACTCGGACGCGATCGACTCGTTCATGATCACGGGCCGCGAGTACAACTACGTGGGCATCACGCAGGGCTTCCTGCCTGGACTCTTCGAGGCGTTCGAGGAGAGCCCGCTGTTCTTCTTCGAGGACGGCGACGCCATCGACGACGGCAACAAGGACGCCGTGGTCCACCGCCTGCCGTTCTACTATAGCATCAACCACATGGTCTTCTACGAGCGCATGAACTGGGACCTGTACCGTTGCAAGGACAAGAACGCGTCATCGGACGCCATCCCCGGGCCGCTGCTCAGCTACAAGTATAGCGGCGACACGGTCAAGCCCTGGTTCTGGCTGCCCTACGTCTACTTCCAGGTCTTTTGGCACTGGCAGAGCGTGCGCGCGACGCTCATGGAGGACCACGCGGGCCTGTTCATCACCAAGCTCGTGAGCCTCACGGTCATCTTCGCGTTCGCCTGGTCGGCCTACGCCATCCTGTGTCTCAAGCTGCACACGGAGCCGTCCGGCCGTCCTCGCCGGCTCTCGAGCTTCGGGCTCCCGCAGCCAGGCAACGCCGAGCCGCTGTCGATGGACGTGTTCAACTCGCGCGTTGTGCGGCGCGCGTGCCAGCTCTCGTGCAGCGCGCTCTACGCCGTGGCGTCGACGCCGCTGCTCTCAAGCGTCGCGGGCGTGCTGCTCATGACGTGGGTCAGCGTCTTCTCGGTCCCGGCCACGATGCACCCGAGCTACGCCGGTAAGCTCTGGCTGTTCCTGGACGACCTGCTCCTCGTCTCTGCGCTGCTCGTGCTAGCGCTGGCGCACACGTTCCGCACGGCGCAGTGGACCAAGGACAATGTTCCGTCGAGCGCCGTGTTGTTGCTGGACGCGCTCTGGCGCTGCGCCTCGCGCCTGCCGCCGCTCATCGTGGTGCAGCTGCTCTTCCTCTACTTCATCGGCCGCACGGACCTGCTGATGAACCCCGTGCTTCGCCCCGTCGCGACCGCGTCGCTCTTCGCCGCGGTGCTGCTCCTCGAGATGCGCATCCTCATGCGCGAGATGGTGCGATTATCCCGGCCGTAGACGCCAGTAACGCGGTGCACGCAGACCGATGCGTCCCTCCCGCGATGATGGCGCGTACGTACGTCGTACGCGTGATGCCAAGTCGACAGCGACAATACGCAAACGCCCTGCTTGCCTGCTTGCCTGCTTGCCTGCTTGCCTGCTTGCCTGCCTGTCTCCTTCCGGACGAGCCGGCGTCCGTGGACGCGCACAAACACACAGAGACCCGCCGATCCAGCACTTTCGCGCCACTGCTCCCTCCGCCCTTTCCTCCTCCTCTCCCTCCTCCTCCTTCGCCACCTCTGCCTCCTCATCTCCTCATCGCCAGCCGATTCAATGGAGTGGTGGCCCGCGGCCGCCTACGCGGCGCCGACACGCACTGCCCAGCCGGCCGCGCCTCCACCGCCGCTCTCCGATGCGTCTGCAACCGCCGCCGCCGCCACGACCGCTGAGCCGCCGCTCCTCCCGAGCGAGAGCGACTTGAGCGCGTTGCTCAGCGCCGTCGACAGCGTGTCGGCGCTGCCGGCGACGACACCGACACCGACGCTGACACCAACACCGAGGCAGCGCTTGGAGGTCTCCAATGTGCCGGCGGCGCCGCAGCACTGGGACTCCAGCAGCCGCGCGGCTTGGGCGACGCCTCCTCCGCGGTCCGCACGCGCCAATGTCGGCAAGGCGGAGGCCTCGTCGGCGCCGTCCAAGCCGCGCGGCGCGCGCCAGTGTTCCGTACCAGAGTGCCGCAAGGCGGCGCAGAGTCGCGGCCGCTGCGTGCGCCACGGCGGTGGCAAGCGGTGCCCAGTCGAGGGCTGTTGGCGCGGCGCGCAGGCGAACGGCCGGTGCAAGACACACGGCGGAGGCGTGCGCTGCGCGGTCGAGGGCTGCGCGAAGGCCTCGCAGGGTGGCGGCCGCTGCCGCGGACACGGCGGCGGCAAGCTCTGCGAGTTCCCCGGCTGCACCAAGGGCTCCCAGCGCAAGGGCAGGTGCGCCGGGCACCAAGGCGCGCGCGCGTGCGCGGCCGCCGGCTGTGCGCGACCGGCCACGGACCGCGGGCGGCGCTGCAGCGACCACGACGCGCAGTGACGCGGCCGCAGCGCCTTCTAGACGCAGGCTCCGGAGACGAGGTAGACCTCGGTGTGTACATAGCGAGCGGCAGGAGCGAGCGAGCGCTGCATCCGCGCATGAGCGTCGCTGGAGCGATCGATCGACCGACCGATCAGCATCCATCCACACCACATTGCAACTTGAACGCGATGGTTGCACCACGACACAGCTCACACCAGCATTCCGTTTCGCGTAATGACCATAGCTCCGTAGTTCAATTTCATCCAATCACACGGATATTTGAGCCAATGGTAGTCAAGAGCGCGTGGTCGACCGCTCGCAGACAAATACCTACACTCTGATTGACAAGTGTATGTTTCCACCTCCCATGGACGCCGCCTCGACCTTGGCGGCCATCGAGTCTGTCGCTGCGATGGCGACGCGCTTCAAGACGCCGAGATGGTGCGTGCGCGTTGTCTGCCGCCGGCGTTCGCTGACTCCCGCTGACGCCTTGTATCTTTGCGACGCGTCTCTGCAGGGCGGCGACGCCCTCGCGCGCGCTCCGGTTCGCCGTGTTGCGCGTGCGCAAGGACGGCGAGACCGTGGACGAGCTGCGCGTGGGGCGGCAGGCGTGCTACGTGCTCGGGCGCAACGAGGATGTGTGCGACTACGGGATGCAGCACCCGTCCATCTCTCGCCAGCACGCGGCCATCGTGCACGACAAGCAGGGCCGCATTCACGTCCTGGACCTGGGCTCGGCGCAGGGCACGTTCGTGAACGGCGAGGAGATCGAGCCGGACGCGCCGCGAGCGCTCAGCGGTGCGTGCGCATGGCCATGCAGGCAGCGGGTGCGCGGATCCAGCGGGTGAGATGGACTGACCCGACGGGTTGCGTCTGCTGCGCGGGCAGATGGCGACCGCATCACGTTCGGCGCGAGCACGCGGACGTACATCTTCGAGAGTCTGACGAGGACAGAGGAAGAGGAGAAGGAGAAGGAGACTGCGGCGGCGGCTGGAGAAGCAGACGTGCCGCGTAGCCAGCCGAACGCGATTAGCGACACGGAGATGATGATGATGCAGCAGCTCCCGACAGGCTTCGGGGGAAAGCACGGGCGAGCGCGAGCGGAGGCGTCGAGAAGCAGCCAAGGCGCCGCCGACGCGCGCAAGAAGGTGCCCGTGATGCGGCGTTGCGTCGTTCTGAGTTGCTGGTGACGTGACTGTACGAACTTCTTCCCGTTGTGCGTGTGTGTGTGTGTGTGTGTGTGACGCAGCGCGAAGCAGAGATCGCGGCGATGACGGCGCAAATGATGAACGAGCCGGCGCAGCTTGTCCGCAAGCCCTTGGAGAGAGATGCAGGATCTGAGAACCACGAGGATGCAAGTGACCACCACCGTCTCGATGGCGAACGTGCTCCAGAGAGCGAGGGGGACGATCCTGTCGGTAAGGAGGACGAGGAAGATGACAACGAGGAGGACGAAGAGGACGACGAGGTCGCCGACGTAGCGCGGCGGTATAACCTGCCCATGTCGCACGAAGTTGGGCTCGTGAGCCACTCGAAAGCCGTCTCATGCATCGCCGTGGACGCGCCTGGCGCACGGGTCGCCACGGGCTCGACGGACTACCGCGTGAAGCTGTGGGACTTCGCCGGCATGGCGCGCCGCGTCCGCCCGTTCCGCGAGGTCGAGGTGGACGAGGGCCACCCGCTCGTGGCCGTGAGCTACAGTCCGTCGGGTGACCGGCTGCTGGCCGCGACCGGTGCGTCCCACGCCAAGATCCTGTCGCGCGAGGGCGTGACGGAACTGCAGACGGCCACGGGCGACATGTACGTGGTCGACATGGCGCACACGAACGGCCACACACACGCAGTCACAGGCGGCATGTGGCACCCGGAGCGCCGAGACGAGATGATCACGAGTTCGCTGGACGGAACGGTGCGCATCTGGAGCCTCGAGGGCAAGCGGTCGTTCGACAAGCTCGTAAACACGGCGGTGCTCAAGTTCAAGAGCAAGCGGGGCAAGCGCGGCGCGGTGACGGCGTGCCGCTATAACCTGGACGGCTCGCTCGTCGCTGCGGGCTTGATGGACGGCCAGCTGCAGTTCGTGGACCCGCGCCGCGCGTACGCCGGGCCGAGTGTGACGATCCGCGACGCACACGCGGACGGCGGGGGCGACGTGGGCATCTCGAGCGTCAAGTTCTCTCCCGACGGTCGGCTATTGGCGTCGCGCTCATGCGCGGACGACTCGATCAAGATATGGGACGTGCGCAAGATGCGCGACTGCGTCAAGCGCTTCTCGGACGTCGAGGGCGTGTTCGGAACGAGCAACCTCGCGTTCAACGTCGCGGGCACGAGCATCGCGGCCGGGACGTGCGTGCGCAAGGGCAAGGGTCTCTCGGGCCGCGTCGTCTTTTTGGACGTGCACTCGCCAAGCCTCGTCGACCCGATCGCGAGCGTGGACATGCAAGAGGACGAGAGCGCCGTGTGCGTCGAGTGGCACGCTGGCATCAACCAGGTGTTCGTGGGAAGCTCTACCGGTGCGTGCCGCGTGCTGTACGACCCGCAGCTGAGCCGCAAGGGCGTGATGCTGAGCGCGACCAAGAAGCTCAAGGTGGCAGCCGACTTTGCCGCGCGCATCGACTCGGCGGGCGACGTGCATAACCCGCACGCGCTGCCCATGTACCGCGACGAGGTGTCTCGCAAGCGCAAGCTGGCCGTGACGCGCGCGGACCCGAAGCGGTCCAAGGCGCCGGAGAAGCCGCTCTCGGGACCAGGCATGGGCGGCAAGATCAGCGGCAGCGCGTCGTTCACGCAGTACTTCATGAGCAGCCACGTGAAGAAGAGCTCGTTCCGGGAGGAGGATCCGCGCGAAGCCATCCTCAAGTTCGCCAAGACGGCCGAGGCGGCTCCCCAGTTCGCTGGCGCGGCCTACTCGGGCTCGCAGCCCACCGGGAAGCTCGACCCGCGCTACGCACTTGCGGCGCGCACGCTCGAGGAGGAGCAGGTCGCGGAGGAGGAGGAGAAGCGCCGGTTGCTACAGCCGTAGGCTCGGCAGCCTGTTTGGCGCTGGGATATGCGAGGCATGACGGGCTTTGGAAGATGTCACACGCGAGAGCAGAGAGATCGATCCGCTCGCGGTGCGATTCATGGGTACACTCCTTGCGCGGCGATGGTTCAACAACATACATTCCATTGATTTGCTGGCATCAGCAGCATACATACTTGTCAAGGATGTTTGATGATTGCAGAAGACTTTCGGACCGTCCGCCTCCTGGCACACACGTGGAACGCGGTCGCATTTCCCATCGCGCCAAGCAGATCGATCGCCCGAGCGACTGGCGATGGCGCGCAAGGCGAAGGAGCCGCGGGCGGCCCGCGCGCGCAAGACGCGCATTGACAAGGACTCGCTGACGACGCTGCGCCGCAGCCGCGTGCTCTCCTTCCTGTACGACCTGCTGTGGAGCTACCGGTACTTCCCGCAGCTGGCGCTCGCGCTGCTGCTCGCGGACGCGGCCGTGGGCTACCTCATTATCCAGTACGTGCCGTACACGGAGATCGACTGGTCGACGTACATGCAGCAGGTGGCACTGTTCAAGGCCGGCGAGCGCGACTACGTGCGCATCCGCGGCGACACGGGCCCTCTCGTGTACCCCGCGGGCTTCCTCTACGTCTTCTCGGTCCTGCACTCGCTCACGGACGGCGGCGCGGACATCCGGCGCGCGCAGTACATCTTCCTGGGGTTCTACCTCGTGACGGTCGCAGCCGTGCTCGCCATCTACTACCGCGCGCGCGTCATGCCGCCCTGGGCCACGGTGCTCGTGCTCGTGTCCAAGCGCCTGCACTCGATCTACCTGCTGCGCATGTTCAACGACGGCGTGGCCATGATGCTGCTCTACCTCGCGGTCTACCAACTCGCGCGTCAGCGCTGGCGCTGGGGCTGCGTGCTCTTCAGCCTCGCCGTGTCCATCAAGATGAACGTGCTGCTCTTCGCGCCTGCGCTCTTCTTCCTGCTGCTGCAGTCCTGCGGCGTGCTCCGCACCGCCTGGTACCTCTTCCTATGCGCCGCCATCCAAGTGCGTGGTTGCCTCGGCTCGAACATGGACTCGCACGGCTTGGACGAGCTAACCGCACCGCCGTCTCTCTCTCTCTCTCTTGCCGGCATGCAGATCGTCCTGGGCTTCCCGTTCCTGCGCGAGAACTGGGTGAGCTACCTCTCCAAGGCATTCGAGCTCAGCCGCGTGTTCACGTACACGTGGACGGTCAACTGGAAGTTCCTGCCCGAGGATGTGTTCGTGTCGCGCGAGCTGGCGCTGCTGCTGCTCGGCGCGCACCTCGTCTTCCTCGCGCTCTTCCTCGACAAGCACTTCGCGATCGCCGGCACGTTCCGCGCCGTGCTGCGCAAGCCGTTCGCCATCTACGAGCCGTTCCCCATCCGCAGCGAGGTGGTCGTGACGTCCATGTTCGCCGCCAACTTTGTCGGCGTCTGCTTCGCGCGCACGCTGCACTACCAGTTCTACTCGTGGTACTACCCGACGCTGCCGTACCTGCTGTGGAAGTGCAACCTGCCGACGCTCGTGCGCGCCAAGGCGCTGCTGCTGTCCGAGTACGCCTTCAACACGTACCCGTCGACGCTGCAGAGCTCGCTCGCGCTCTCGCTCACGAACGTCTTCGTGCTGCTCACGCTCTACTTCACGGACGACAAGCCCCAGTTCGTGCCCTACCTGGACGCGGACGCGCGCCTGGGCCTCATCTCGTTCGTGAACGACGAGAGCTTCGACGGCGCGCGGCAGCTCGCCATGTACTACGGCAGCGTGACGGAGGACCTGGCCGACGGTGCGCGCATGGTCTCGGTCGACGAGCGCGAGGTCGTGCTCAGCCTCCCGAAGCTCAAGCTCACGCTGGCCGTCGGCTTCGGCAGCAGCGCGCCCGTCACGAGCGAGGGCTACGGCCGCAAGGTACTGCAGGGCATGCTCCAGGAGGCCGCCGACGGACTCGCGGCCGGCGACACCATGGGCACGGTCATTAGTCGCGAGTACATGAAGGAGAAGGAGCTCGAGCGACTCGTCGACAGCATCGAAGAGAAGAACCAGGCCGTCAGCGCGGCCAAGACGGCCGCCAGTCTGCGCCAGCGCTCCGCCGCCGCCACCGCCGCAGACGTCTAGATGGCGCGGCAGGAGGCATCCAAACTCCCTCGCTGGCTCAATACACGTCCATTGCCGCTCACAGCCGCCGTCACCACCGCCCGCTTCACGACTGCGACCGCGACCGACGCCACCGCTACGGCTTGGGCAGGCTCCCGACCGCGGCGTTGGCGGCGATGGCGACGGCGACGGCGCTAGCCATCTTGGTCTCCATCTGCGCGAGGTCGTCCGGGAGCGGGAGCGCGATCTGCATAGCTCCCACACGTCCGTCAGTCGCTCCGAGGTACTCGCAACCCTCGTCCTAGGACCTCGCCGCGCGAGTCCACTCACCTCCGCCGGCACCTCCAAGATGAGCGCCGCGCCGGTCGCGTCGCCGAGAATGACGCTCCTGCCGTCCGCGGCCCAACGGAGCTTGTTGAGCGCCTTCTGCCCGGCCTTGGTCGCGACCACGGGCACCTCCGTGTCCTTGAGAATGTTCCAGAGACTCACGAGTCCGCTGCCGTCCGCGACGGCGAACAGCGCCGGGTGCACCGGCGACCACCGCACGTCGCAGATATACTCGCTCGACGGCTCGAACGACAGCAGCGGCGCCTGCGCGCGCTCCGGGCTCCACAATTTGACCGACGAGTCCAGCGACGCCGTCAGCAGCAGCGCGTCCGCGTGCGGGGGCACCACAGGGTTGAAGTGCATCGCCGTGATGGGACCGAAGTGCGCGGTGTCCGGCGGAGATGCCGCCGTCACGACCACCTCGCGCGCCACGCTGGCGTCCGCACCGAGCGGGAGAGCGCTCTTGCCGTCGGCCGCAGGGTCCGCCGAGTCGCCGGGACCAGTGGCGCCGCCGCCCGCCTTACTCTTCTGTTGCTCGAGCGTCGTCGAGTAGATCTTGCCCGCCTCGGTGCCGACGAAGAGCTCATGGCTCTCCTTGCGCGGGAGCGCGAACGCCGTCACGGACGCCTCCATCTTTTTATCCGACAGGTTAGCCGTCGCGTAGCTCGACACAATCGAGAGCGCGATGCGCAGATCCATCATGTCGAGCGGCTGCTGCAGTTGGTCAATATCCCAGACGCACACACGGCCGTCCGTGCTAGCCGACACGAGGCTGCGCGAGCGAAGCAAGCAAGCGCACACGTAGGAGCGTTAGAACCATTAGAAGGCACCGGCAACCGATCGCTTCGACTCGCAGAGCACGCACTGGTAGGTGCTCTTGGTGCCGACGACCGCCATGGCGTAGATCGGGTGCGTGTGGCTGCACGACGATAGCGATGTCTTGCGCACCGGCGCTGCCTTGGCGCGAGTATCCCAGACCACGATTTGCCCCGAGTACGTTCCGCCGAGGACGAGGTGTCGATCGAACGGATTGAAGCACGCACTCGTCACTTGCGAGTGGCACGTGAAGCGATACTCTGGCCGACTCGGCAACGCTGTCGACCACAGCAGCACCACGCCGTCGGTCAAGGAGGACACGTCCGTCAGCGCCGGCGCCTCTGACGCCGAGTTGCCCATCGTGTCCCACTGGCGCGAGCCCGACGTGTCGCTCTCTTCGTCATCCAGAAAGTCGCGCGCGCTGTACGCCACGAGTGTCAGCTCCGGGTAGAACGGTGACACATCGACGTCCGTCACTGCGCGGTGCTTGGACCACTTGTCGCCCGTGAAGGCGAACTGCTGCTTGAGTGACTCGGTTGCCTCCTCCATCAGAGTATCCTGCTCGACCGTGGCGCCATAGTCGACCATGATGTCGAATTTGCTCGCGCTGTTGAGCGCGCGCTCAATAACTCGCGATGCCCTCGACAGGAATGCGTCCATCTCTTCCGACTCGAGAATCTGCTTCTTCTCCTCCTCTGACAGTGCCGGCGCGGCGGCGGCAGCAGCGGCAGCTTCGTCGCTCAGCGCCGCGTCCAGCGCGATGGCTCGGCGGGGAGACGACGGCATGTCGGTCTTGGGAGGCGACTGTGAGCCAGCGCTAGCGTCGACCTCCATGTCGCCTGTGCCCGTCTGTCAACATCCGCGACGCAAGTTGAGCATGCCGAACGCACGGCACGGATCCATCACGGCGGCGCAAAGTCATCCGTCAGGACAGGCGACTCACCTCCGCGACGGCGATCTCGTCCTCTAGTGTGATGTCCGTCTGCGTGTGCTTCGTGTACGTTTCGACGAGAATCGGCTGGATGTGCAGCTCCGCCACGCCGTTGAGCTGAGTAGTAGCAGTAGTAGTAGTAGAAGTAGTAGTAGTAGTAGTAGGAAGACGAGGGGGAGGAAGAGGAGGAGGAGGAGCAAGACATGCCACCGCCAAGCGTCCGATGTTAGACACACTGCACGGAATCATCGGCTCGAGGCGCCTCGCGTGTCGTACCGTCGATAGCGATGCGAGCTTCTCCGCTAACGACAGCGTAGGGGGACCGGAAGGCGCGGCCTGCTCCACCGCGGGGTCGCCGCTCGCCGCGGCCTCGCCCTCGCCGCCTGACGTCTTGAGGATGTTCTGGATAAAGTCATCGAACTTGCTCTCCTGCTGGTCGATGGCCACCTTGGTCGCTGTGTCAATGCTCGACGCTTCCTCCGCCGCGCTGCATCAGTTTATTGGAGGGCGACAAGACGAGGCGAGTGCAGCGCGGAGGGAGAGCCCCGCAGTCCGCAGAGCGCGCGTCAGCATCGGCTCGAGGCGATCGCAATACTTCCTCTCGCGCGCACAGTAGAGACCGCCACGGAGCTTGCGCGCGTACCGGACAGAAGCCTTGCGCTTGCGGATCTCCTCGAGCTTCTTGCGCTTCGCCTCGAGCTCCGCCGCGTGCTTGGCGCGCACCGAGTCCATCGTCTCCCCGGCCGCGTCGGCGCGTGCCTTCCCTCCTGCTTCACGCGAGCGCGGAGCTTGGAGCGCGCCGACGAGTGTAGTGTGCCACTTCTCGGAGTCTGTCAGGATTTGGACAGAGCAAATGAAAGGAATATTCGGACAGATTCCCCAAAATTCTTGTCGTCTGCGTTTCCACCAGTATACAATAATTCATAGTAGTGCGCTACCATCGACGCACCTTGGATTTTGTTCGGATCGGATTTTTGAAAATTATCGACGAGGAAGGCTGAGTGTCCGACATACTCCGTGCAAGATGTTATTTCCGCCTTCGCGCTTCGGAAGAAGCGAAGGAAACACCACAAGAGACTCGAATATCAGCAGCATCCGGACTAGAAACTTGGCTCCGTTGAATCAATCTTGTCCAGTGATGAAACCAGGATGGATTCGAGTCCGGCAGTGGTGTGCATGACGGGTGTCATCGACCCTAGTGTCCCTTGTTTTGTGATCGTGGTGTGATGTGAAGTGAAGTGATGTATTTGTCCCTTGTGTCCCTAAATGGCACTCGTATTCTCCCTTGTCATCTTGATACATCGTACTTAAGCGAAACGATTTCGTAGCCTTCCAAACGAGCATCGCGACGCCGAATTGGGATATACGAATGCCATTCATGCCGGTGTCGCCTCGGATTAGTCAGGCACGCAAGCACCACCCTACTCCTGTATATCGCGCCGTGCTGCTGATTCGATGGGGAGGCGGCGCCGTGTCTGTCTCCGCAAGATAGCGACAACCGCTGTCCGCGACAGATTCTCAACGCGACGACGCTTCCCAGACTTTGTGGTCGGTAGACTTGTCATGCTTGCAATAGCTCGATAGAACGCGTCGTTGACCGAGTGGATCGTTCCGCGGACAGGAGCAAATCCAGGCACACATTTCTCCATCTCCGTGACAAGAGATCGCAGTTCACTGAAGACCTTTGCGTCGGATTGGTCGGGTAGATTACGATTGGTGAGCTGTCGTGGTGGTGGGTTCCCACAATACCATTTTTACCCTGCTGGAAGCACTATCGTCTTCTGTAGTCGGAAAGACAGCGCTAGCCGACTCCGCTGTCCACGATGCGCTTGAATCATCATTATTGATGCTGGACGAATGATCTCTGTCTGCAGTAGCAGTGCACCAAGTGAGGTGCGGAGGCTTGTGTGTTCTCCGGCTGTGCAAGAAGCATCGCCTAGATTGAAGTAGCGACGTTTAGGACACTCTCAACCATACTGATAAGGTGGTGTAGATCTCGTCGGAGGTCATGCTGACTCGCTGAGCTGGGTTGGGAAGGGAGGCGCTGCCACCGATACGCTCTGATATCGCTTGTAGCCTTGTGGTGAGTATGCTCACACTCTCTACCACTTGCACATATGGAGGCACGCTGGTCGGCTGCACTAGTTCGTCTCCTCCTTTGGACGGTCCCGAGGCGGCAAGATGAGCAAGTCGAGGTCTGAGCGCAGTATCTCCGAAGAGTCTCGTGTGTCGCACTGGATGAGAAGGTGTAGGAATCTTGTCGAGGTACACACCGTGGTAAACAGCAGAGGCAAGAAGGAAGAGATTGGTAAATAGTGAGACACGAGAGAGCACGGTGTACGCGGCTCTCGCTGTCTCGGTGGCCTCTTCGCAGCGAGACAGAAATCTCGGCGGTAACGACGCAAAGGTCGGACTGGTCACAGGGAGACCAGCAGCTACTCGTTCAACGTGTTGACCGCCTGCTACTTCGTACTGGCAGTAGATATCCGTAATGCTACCCTCGATCCAACCCGCCCGTCGGTGAATTGACCACAATGGTGGTGCCTCGTTGCTCCCAGAAGTTCAGTGAGTCAGTGCACGTTTGCGAATGGAGTGTGTCCCGACATAGACACTTGAAGCAATACCAATTTGCTCAAAATGGATGCGAACGTTGTGGTTTGGCGCTCTTGAGATCAAATGACCCCGGAACATGTCACGCGAATACTGCCCATGGAGGATCCTCCAGCCTTCGCGAACCGGGAAGTACAAGAAGAAGATAACTAGGCTCAAGATGGAGCAAATTTCAGGCTAGTTGGAGTTCGCAAACACGTGGCGTGACTGTTGGAATCGCTCCGCTACTTGGCTCTTCCTCATGCTTGGAACGGCGACAGTCAAGGCGTCTCTCGATCACGATACATGACTGAAGCAGATAGAGTCAGTGGTGGCTGAGCGGCTCAACCAGTTTCACTGCAGGATCGAAAACGTGTTCGTTCACACGTCGTCGGCCGTCGCGCCAGCACAGAATGGGTTTGGATAGGGAGTGGTAACTTCCCCTTGTTTGCACGTGTTACGCCTGTCAGTGTGCTCGATGCGGCTTCACGTTTGATGTTCTCGAAGAAGTCTGCAAACTCAGTGCTCACGCGGTTGTCCAGCTCGGGTTGGTGGTCGCGGAAGAGACGAAAAGCGCGCATCGATATTTGGACAGTAGTGGCCGCGAGAGACCTTCCGAGTCGCGTGTTCACTGTGATGTGGCGTGGCACAATCCACACAAAAACTTGACAGTCAAACCATCAAACTGAGTAAGCGGCTCCGGTGGGTATCGCCGGAGAAAGCTGCACGCGTACGCGATAGTCGGGGTGCGTCCAAGAGCCCCTTGCCGAAAAGTTGTGAAGAGTAGCGACTTCTCGAGCATCGCCACGCCGGAACAGTAGAGCCAGGCGAGAGAGACGGCAATGATGCCTTCGTACGCGCTGCGGGATCTAGTGCTGAGGCGGCTCTTCGCGGCTGGATCGACCCGAGCGACCAGCAGTGAGGTGTCATCCGCAGAAGACGACTCCGCGAGGTCCATCGTTGTGAGGATTCGCTCGCGACGGGCAGCGAAGAGCGTGGATACAAGTCCTGTCAGCCAGCGGCTTTCAGGTCCTCTGAGAAATCTCGAGAATGCCGTGTAGCAAACCGCGGTCCGCATGGAAAGGTACAGATGCAATCACGCATTTTTCGACACAGTATGTTGGTATACTGAAACAACAGAGACACGATCGAGCTCCATTCGGCTGTATTCAAACAATTCTTGACAAGTCTTGTGAGATCGCGACTTCGTGGAAGTACGATTTTGAGACGATTCAAATCGAGAATGAATTGATTCGAGGCGCTGCCTTCAAATGAACAGTTCTATTCATTTGTCCATTGGCCATCATCACCAAGCGGCGTGTCGATCGCTGACCATGACGGTGGCGCTCGCGTTCGAGAGCGATGACGGCTCGCGCGCGATCCAGACGCGCGTGGAAGTGACCGAGAGCGACGGAATGCGCGCGGAAGACTGCTGTGTGAGTGAGTACTACGCGGTCGAGCGTACGATCGTGCAGCTGCGCGCCGGCGCGTTCCGCAAGATCGCGCTGCAGTTCCCCGACTCGCTGCTACCAGACGCACCCGAGGTGCAGCAGGCGCTCAAGGTGCGTTGCCTGAATGGAGCGCTGCACCAAATGCTTGGAGTGGGCGAACCACTGATAGCGGCCGGTCGTGTTGTGGCGTTACTGGGACGCAGGATGGACTGGAGGGACATTTCGACCTAGTGTTCGTGCTCGGCGACACCTCGTACGGGAGCTGCTGCGTGGACGAGGTCGCGGCGCAGCACCTGTCTGCCGACTGCATCGTTCATTACGGTCGCACATGTTTGAGGTAATGCGCCAGTGTAGCGCAGCGCCGGCGGAGTGTGGACTGACGACGGATGTCGCGCGGTCGCAGTGCGACAACGCATATCCCGGTCATCTACGTGTTTGGCAACGCGCCGATCGATGTGGACGATTGCGCGCAGCAGCTTGGCGCTCAGATGTCTCACGTGCCGACCGAGAAGACGATCGTGCTGCTCTACGAGCCGCGGTTCCACCACGCGCGCTACGAGATCCTGTCGGCGCTCAAGCAGGACCACGGCGAGCGGCGGCTCGTGCTTGGCGAGATGAACACGTTTTACGACCCGAAGCAGATCCGAGAGACTAGCAGTGGGAGCGAAGATAGGTTGACGGAAGGAGGGCACGCGATCTATCGAGTCGGTGGTCAGCGAGTGGTTCTTCCGAGCGACGCGGACTTGACCAGCGAGACGACCGCGTTTGTGTATGTTGGCGCCGAGTCGGCGCACTTGACAAGCATCCTGCTTCGCTACAGCTCGCTCGACTGCTTCTCGTACGACCCGAGCATGCAGTCGGTGCGAAAGGAGGGCGTGGCTGTGAACAAGGCGCTCATGCGGAGGTACGCTGCGGCACTCGGTTGGCTTCGCCACGGCGATCGGTAGGCTGACGTAGCGCTACTCTCTTGAGCATGGCAGGTTCTTCCTGGTGCAGCAGGCCAAGGAGGCGCAGATCTTCGGCATCCTCATGGGCACTCTAGGCGTCTCCAAGTATCTCGACGTCGTCCATAGTCTGCAGAGGCTCATCAAGGCGTACGCTCGCGCATTGCGTTTACCACGCGAAGAGTGCGTCTGCGTCGCTAACTCGACAGTGTGCTTGCATTCGTTCAACAGGAGCGGGCGTAAGTCGTACCTCTTCGTTGTGGGCAAACTGAACGTCCCCAAACTGGCCAACTACGCCGAGATCGACGCGTTCGTGCTGGTCGCGTGCCAGCAGAACTCGCTCATGGACAGCAAGGAGTTTTACAAGCCGATCGTGACGCCGTACGAGTTGCAGCTCGCGCTGTCGGAGCGCGATGAATGGACGGGCGAGCTCGCGACAGACTTCCGCGAGGTGTTGCCGGCGATCGCGCAGACTACGAGCGAGCTCGAGGCGAGCGCGGAGGGGAACGACGACGAGAGCGACGCGCCGTTCTTCTCGCTGGTTTCGGGAACCTACCAGACCAAGTCCGTGTCGCGGGCAGCCGCGGCCAACGTGAGCCTTGCGCTGGAGAACGGTGGAGCTGAGGCGTCCATGGCGCTGCAGACCAAGAACGAGCACTCGGAGCTGACAACCTACCGCAGCGAAGCCGCCGAGTTCCTGTCGACGCGCGAGTACCGCGGACTGGACCCGCGGCTGGGCGAGACGCCTGCACATGCAGCGGTTGAGGGCAGCACAGGCATCGCGCGCGGCTATGATCACGAGCACTGACGAGAGTGCGGTCTTGACTCTTTTTCTCCGCTGTTGTCTCTCGGCGGGACGATACATCCCGCGCTGCGCTAGAATAGATATGCTTGCCTGCTGAAGAGCTGCTCTGGGCTGTCGCTCGCGTCCATGCTGAGCTCGCCACCGCGTTCATCTCGGATTGGAGCTAACAGTCAATAGTCGGAGCGGCGCTTCTTCTGGAGGCACGAGAGCGCATGCACGCGCATTCATCATCCCCGGCGTTAGGGAGTCGTGGACGTCAATCGTTCCGCGTGGAGATCCCGCTTGGCGACGAGACAGCGGGGGAATGGATGCCACTAGCAAATAGACGAAAGCGACGGCGGACACACCTGACTGACCTGGAGTTCGTCGCTCGCGAGCGGCTGCTTGCCTGTGAACTGGCGCGTGTGCGGCGACTCAAGCTCGGAGCGTGTGTTGGCACTACTGCCGACTCCAGCGCGTCCCTCAGCCGCCTCCTTGCGCAGGTCCTTGACCACCGAGGCCAGTGCTTCGGGGTTGACGCCCTTCTGCAGCAGCGCCATGAGGATCGCCAGCGTCTCACGGTCCAACCCCGTGTTGAGCAGCCGCGAGAGCTCGTACACCGCTGGCGGGCCGCAGATAGAATGACTGCGTTAGCGTCGATAGTGATGCAGACGAGGAGCTCAGGGCGAGCGTGCTGCCAAAGACGACGCACTCTCCATCACCTCCGCGCGACTGCCCGTCACGCCACTGTCGGGAGCCGCCGAGTTGCTCCTGTTGCTGCTCATACTTGCTGTCGTCGCTGGTTTGGCTTGCTGGCACTTGGAATTACGGCGGCGGCTGGCTGATTGGCCCGACCTTCGTGCAACCTTCTGGCGGATTGGAGTTACCAATCAACCATGGAGTTACCATACGGTACACTAGATTTCCACCGTTCGCGTCGCGACCGCGCCTACCTACTGGCTACTACCTAGAATGCGGGCTGGACCGTGTCAGCAGGTTCGAGCCGAAACTCCCGGACTCACGCTTTCTCGCTCTTTACCAAGTTCTTCAACCGCGTTGAAAGTACTCCGGTCTTGCTCGCTCTTCGAGCAGCTCCGTTGCCACGTGCAGGATGTCCAGCGAGGCGTTCGCGTCACGGTCCCAAAAGCTCTTGCAGCCACTGGTTTTACAGTGCAAAACGTTTCAGGATGTGGCTTTGCCATTCG
>JAADYC010000533.1:0-18165 GCA_023338135.1 Phytopythium kandeliae | reverse complement strand
CTTCAACTCGTACAGACGACTCCGGCGACTCGAGCAGGTCGCTGATGAGGGTCGGTTCGTATCTGTTTCCATGCGCGACGCACGCCAGTACGCGGTCTGTGTACGGTACGTCGTTGGTCTTTTGAGTGTCGTATGGTCCGAACTCTGGGTCGTAACCAATCTGGGTTTGCAAGATCGAGTCAACTGAGCTGGAAATGACTCCGAAGAACTGGGACCCGATCATTGTCGCGACGAACAGACATGCGAGCCAGTCGTAGATGGCGCCGGCGGTCTGCTGTTTGGTAGCAGAGTATCTTCTTCTCGAGGGTGCGACGGGTTGAATTAGCGAGCATATTGGTCCAACCTTCTGGCTCACTTGCGGTGCAGCGCAAACAGGCTCATCGCCACCAATGCCAACCGCAGAAGGAGTGGTCATGATCCTTCGCTGACACTCCGAACTGTGATGGACTTCGAGATGCCGGTAGGCGTGGATAATTTCCTATGTAGTGAAAGTCGACGGCGCATTTAGCAGCACCATCCATCGGATCTAGCTCGCGACAGGGATAAATATAGATCGTGGTCCGGCACAGACTGTAGCACCGTCCTGCACTCCTCGAACATACAGGAAGATGACAGAAGAAAGTGTGTGCCGACAGACCGTCAGCCAATACATTGTGAAGCGGCAGCACCGCCTCAACCGCCTTTCATTCGCGTTGAGCGCGACATCGTCGTCGGTCGCACGAGCCCTGCTCGCCAAACCTGGCGAGGAAGATTCTTCTCTGATAGAGCACGGGCGACACAAGCAGCTTCTCGGTCTGTGCAATCTTCTGTTCGACTCACTCACGCGAGAGAACGAAGCGTACGAGGAACATTCGCTTGTCACTGCGTTCTGGCTTGAGGTACGTTTCTCGCGCGACACACACACACACACACACGCGGAAGATGTTGGGAGTATGGTCCAACAGTTTATTGCTGTGTATTCAGGACGTAATCGAGACTCGCCAACTTGTTGTCGACCTACGAGATCGAGAGAAGCGCATGCGCGGGGAGGCGGAACAGATTTGGTCATTCCTGCTATCTCGCGCCTCCGACTATCCTTCCACTCTTCGGGTCCTCAGCGACTGTCAGCAGATATGGGAACATTTGATGTCCCAGTCCTGCGTGATGATTCCGATAACCAGTACCGCAGCAGGTATGGACCACGTCCTCGCGAATGTCTAATCGTGCAATTGTGTCTGACACGTGACGGCATTTCTGTTCACCAGAGAGCGAAGAGAGCTTGAACGCACTTGTGCATCCGATGCCGCCGTGCTAATAAGACGTGCCATTCACGACTGAACTGCAGAGTTCGTTGCATGGTCGTCATCAGTTGAGCATCCGTCTCTAATACAGCGGCACGAGACTGCCACGAAGGGTGAGGAACTTCATGATGATGACTGCCATGCATCTCCACAACGCGAGATCAGTCACGAGTGTGTGGAGGAAGCTCAAGAGCACAGTATTGGATATGGAATGCTTTGGATGCTCGATGGGTAGCAGTTCCGAGTTGCTAAGGTGCGCGACCGAGGAAGGACGTGTCAAAGCAAACAGATTGATAGCTTTCGAGTGCGCATTCGGCGGAGAAGAAGACTTGGTCGTCATTCATCTTCTTCGAGCATCAAGTCGATTCAACGGGAGAAGCCTCGTGATGCCCAACGCTCACCGGCGGCTATTTGTGTCGGCTGAACTCTTTGAAACGACTCGGCTCTCCCTGCCATGTCGACTTTGCTGTAGCTCTTGCTGCTGTTCGACGGAGGTTGAGCAAGGTGCGTCGCAATGAGTGCAAGCACTCCGATCGCGGCGTCCACGGCTGCTGCGCCAGTTCCCGATGGAGGCTCTATTGTGCTGTCAGACGCCGAGGCAGCCGCGGCCGCTAGCGCCAGCGTGATTGCCGAGATGGAGGGCGTGCTGGCGAATATTCCCGAGTCCATCTCTCTGTACAAGACGGAGCTGGAGAAGCTGCTGACGGCGTTCGTCAAGTCCCAGGAGAGCGAGCAACGCCTGATGCAGCGCACGAAAGAGATCCTGGGCGAGATCCAGGCGAGCCGCGACGCCTTGAGTCGGGACCAGGAGGAGGAGAACGAGGCGCTCGCGCAGAAGAAGAAGGCCAAGCTGGAACTAGACGCCGTGCTGCAGCAGATCGCCACGTCACAACAGCTCGAGGCGGACAAGCAGCAGAAGGTGAACGACTTGCGCAGCAACCTGGCGCTGCTACAGGAGGAGCTGTCCAAGATGTCGATGCCGACGTCGAGCGCGACCGGCGAGGTCAGCGGACTGGTGCTCACGGAGGAGCAGGAGCTGCAGATCGCGAGCCTCAAGCAGAAGCGCGCCGAGTACGCACGCGACGTGGAGACCAAGACAACGTCGCTGCAGGATCTCCGGCAGGAGACGACGAACCTGTTCGCGCTGCTACAGGAGGAGGAAGCCAAGAACGCGCAGCTCGAGGACGCGCTGAGCACGACCACGTCCGAGATCCAAGAGAAGCAGAGCCACGTGGAGACGCAAGTGCGGCGCAAGGGCACGCTGGAAAAGCAGCTCAAGACGCTCAAGCAGTCGCTGGAGACCCTGCAGTTCGAGGCGACGGCCAAGGAAGCGCTCAAGCGGGAGAACGAGGAGACGCTGCGCAGCCAGGAGCTCGCCATGCGCGAGGCTAAGCAGCAGATGGAAAAATACCTCAAGCAGTACGACGCGCTGTTCCGCACGACGCACTCGCTGACGGAGGCGATGCAGCTGCAGTGGCAGAAGAACGTCGAGCTGCACAAGGAGAACGCACTGGCCGAGCAGGAGCTGAGCGCCAAGGAGCTGCAGATCCAGGAGGCGGCGCGGGAGGCCGTCAAGATCGAGAAGCTCATCGAGCTGGCGAGGGAGCAACTCGTGGACGTGGACGCTAAGCGCGCGGCGTGCGAGATGGACAAGGACAAGGCCAAGCTGCAGCTGGACGAACTTCTCAACCGCGAGCTCGAGGCCGAGAAGAAGCAGAGCGAGCTGATGGCAAAGAAGCTCGATGAGATGCTGCGGGAGCGCGAGGTGCTCAACAAGATGCTGGTCAAGGCGACGGACCGGTCGCAGGCGACGTTCGACCTCATGAAGATCAAGGAGAACACGCTCAAGAACCTGCAGAACGAGATCAACGGACTCAAGGCGCACGTGAAGCGGCAGCGCGCACACATCCAGCAGCTCGTGGTCGAGCGCGAGAAATACGACAAGGAGGCGGCGCAGGCGACGCACAAGTTCATGACGGCGCTGGAGGAGGGCAAACTGCAGGACCTGCAGATCGCGTCGCTGCAGCAGAAGATCGTGGAGAGCGAGGGCCGATTGAAGCAGCAGCAGAACTTGTACGAAGCCGTGCGCACGGACCGCAACGTGTACAGCAAGCAGTTGATCGAGAGCCAGGAGGAGATCGGCACCATGAAGCGCAAGTTCAAGATCATGAACCACCAGATCGAGCAGCTCAAGGAGGAGATCACGTCCAAGGACCACGCGCTCGTGAAGGAGCACTTCGACCACCACAAGGTGGACAAGGAGAAGGAGGTGCTCAAGAACGAGCTGCTGCGCATCAAGAAGCAGATCCAGTCCTCGGAGCAGATTATCCTCAACCAGGAGCTCGAGGTAACCAAGCTGAGTAAGATCATCCAGGAGGCGGACGAGGAGAAGCAGCGGCAGATCAAGGAGCTCGCGAGCGTTGTGCACGACCGCGACACACTGCGGCAGCAACTGATCCAGCGCAACTCGGAACTGACCGTGCTGTACGAGAAGATCAAGATCCAGAAGTCGACGCTGGCCAAGGGTCAGTGCCAGTTCGCGGACAAGCAGCGGGAGATCGCGGAGCTGCAGACGCGCATCCACGCGCTGGCGTTCGAGAAGGAGGCGAGTCGCGAGCAGCTAGGACACGAGGACGCGCTCAAGCGCGAGCTCTTGCGCCTCGAGAAGGAGCTGCTGGAGGAGAAGGCCAAGATCCGGGCTCTGTCGGACGAGCTGGACCACCCGCTAAACGTGCATCGGTGGCGCAAACTCGAGGGCAGCGACCCGAAGCGCTTTGAGATGCTGCGCAAGCTGCAGCAGCTGCAGCGCAAGCTCATCCACAAGTACGACGAGGTCGCGACCAAGGACCTACTCATCCTCGAGAAGGAGAAGCTGTACGTGGAGCTCAAGGCGGTTCTGGCGCGGCAGCCGGGAGCCGAGGTGGCCGAGCAGCTCGCCATGTACAAGGAGACGCTCAAGGGCAAGCAGAATCAGATGCGTGCCATGGAGGACGAGCTGCGCATGTATAAGATGCAGGTGGACGAGTACCGCCGCGAGATCGAGCAGATCGACAGGGAGAAGGCGCGCGTGCAGAGCGAGTGGCTGCGCCAGCAGCTCGACGGCGACGGTGCGACCCAGCAGGAAGAGGAGGACAGCGAGGCCTTGAGCAGCAGCAACGGTGGCAACAACAACAACAACAGTGATGGCAGCGATGGCGTCGGCGTGGAGGCGGAGGCGTCACCCGAGTGCGAGTAGGCCGCGTGACGGCTCTGTACCCATTGCGGCGCATCGACAACCACCGGCGCTGCCTCAACGGCGCCGTCTTGCTGGTATCGCGCCTGCCGAGTGTTCGAGGCTTCTCATGCAGCAGCAGCGGCACGAGCGGATCCGATCGCTGCATGCGCGCTTAGCGCGACAGGCGATCACTACCGCTGCGCACGCCGTCTTGGTGCGAGGCGACCACGTCAACTTGATTGGGTATTTGGCTGCCCTGTCTTTGCTCAATCACCTTATTTACGGTATCTTCGGGTTCCCAAAATGGTGGATTGTGGACAAGATTGGGGCGGAATGGTTCGAGGTTTTTCGCGAACGCTACGTTTGAATTCGAGGTTTTTCTCGTGTGGGAAGGGGGGGCAGACAGCCAGCCTATTGTTCTTTGCTCGCTCCACTCGGGAAAGAGCGCGTGCCGCGTGTTGCTAAAGGCGCGAGGTGTCGCTGGCTGGACGAGCCTCAGCGGCTACTCGGCGCGGCTGGCGCCGGCATCGAGGACCTACGGCAGTGGACCGGACGGCGGGACGCGCGCGCGAGGAGCGGCGGACGCAGGCAGCCATGGACCGCGAGGAGCGCAAGATGGCGCAGATCATCGCCAGCATCGAGCGCATGGAGCAGCAGGCGCCGGCGACCAAGGGCAAGAAGGCCAAGAGCGAGGGGAAGAGCAAGGCGCGGAGGGTCAGAACGGCGTCGTCGGCGGCCAGCGTCGACTCGACTGCGGCGGCGGCGGCGGCGGCGGCGGCGACAACGACGACAACTGAGACGGTGTTCGGGCGGAAGCTGACGCCGAAGAAGCGCTGGATCCAGCTCTGGAGCGCACACCTGCAGGACCTTGTGAGTGAGAAGGAAGAGATCCGCGAGGGGGAAGATGCGTCCGACGCGGCGGCGAAGGTGGCGTCGGCGGGGGAGCCGCACGACCAGGCCGTTAAGTCGCCCGATGGACCGGCGGAAGGCTCGGGTGGCGCGGAGAAGGCGGAGATGGCGCCAGCACCCGCGGCAGCAGTGACAAAGGAGGTCGATCCAGCAGAAGGAGCAGACACAAGAGAAGACGGAGAGCTGCGCGTGAAGACGCCGCAGCACGCGGAAGCGTCGCACCTGTCGCCGCCGGTAGAGCGCGACAGCAGCCCGAGCGCCGTGGCAGCCTCGATCAGTCCGTCTGCCAAGGTGAAAGAGGACGAGTCAGAGCCGCCGAGCGGCGTGTCGTCGGCGGAGCCAGTCTCGGAGGTGAAAGACGCGAGCAAGGCGTCTCCGACCGTATCGGAGGAGAAACGCAGCGGCGCGACGACTCTGGCCAAGACGAGCAGCAGCGGCAGTCTGACGAGTGATCCGCGCGATGGCAGTGGCGAGCGCGAGGGCAAGAAGCGCAGCCTGGAGCGCGACCCGTCGAGCATGACGGAGGAGGAGCGCCGCCGCGCGGAGCGGCGGAGGAAGCGCAAGTCCAACTGGGACGTGGGCGATCCGCGTCTGGGCGGGAGCCCAGCCAACAGCGCGGACGGTGCGTCCCCGTTCGGCCGCTTTCCGCCCGGGAGACCGACGTGGCGGCACAGCGGCAGCCTGGACGCGAAGAGCTTTCCTCCGTACCGTTCGAGCTTCAACAACAACGGCGGCCCGCCGTCCGCGGCGCCGTCCGGTCCACGGCGCGGGTTCTACCACTCGAGCTCCATGCCGCTGGACCGGTCTCGGAGCGCTGGTCGGACCTCGCGGTATGGCTACGGCGGGGGCGGCAGCTACAGGTGAGGGAGGGAGGTCGCTGGCGCGAGCGGCGGCGGTGTATCTATGATCGTGGCGTGGCGTGAGTATCTGGCGCTGGATGCTGCAGACGTCGCGCGCCGCGGGAGGAGGCCGTAGTCTCCTCGCCCTGGGGAGTCCTCAATCGACCCGGGGCTGGCTGGGGCGGCGCGCGCGATGCATGTCGTGGTAATTTATTGGTGCGTCATGACTGCTCGACCGCGCTCGCACAGCAAGTGCTTCTCGTGGTAAAAGCGCGCCGGGCGTCTTGAGCGACGATAGGTTCGGCTTCTACCTCCATGGCCGCGCGACCAACCTACTACCTCGGACGCCATCGATGTCGTCGCCTGAGCTCGGAGCCGAGGTGTCGTCTTTCGATGAGCAGCAGGCACTCCAGCTGGGCCTCGCCGCGGTCACGAGCTGGCTGTCGGCAGCGGCCACTCGCTCACTCGTTGATGACGTCGGGCAGCCGCCGGAGCAACTTCTTGCGGTGGCGATGCTCCATGTCGATCGTCATGGGGATCTCGACACTCAACACGAGGTACATGAGCCCGCCGGCCACGTCCAGCGGGTGCGAGATGTCCGCGGGCGGTACGACCACTCGGCGCACGCGCCTCGGGCTGAAGCACAGCAGTCTCGAGTGGCGACGCAGCAGCAGTGCCTTGAGGTCGCGCGCCTCGTCCGACACCTCGTCGCTCGAGTCGCTGGCATCGCTGGCGCTGCTGACGTCGCTGGCGTCCGTCCGGTCGCTCGTGGGGGATAACTTGGCCTCGACGGAGGCGCTGCAGCCGCGCTGCACAGTCGTCGGGGCGGTGGGGACGCGGAGCTGGGGCATCGGCGCCACCGGCCTTCCTGGTTGTGCCCCTTGCGCTTGGCGGCAGCGGCGGCAGCGGCAGTGCTCTCCATGGCAAGTTCGATTGTGTTGGATGTACGCAAGAAGCTGTGCGTCGCTCGAAGGTTGCGCGTATCGGCGCAAACGTCCAACAGTTCAATGTGTTTGGCAAAATCCAACATAGTCGAGAGCTGGTCATTTGCGCCGCTAATCCCCACTGCGCCATCAAATACTGTGGTCCACTCCACACACCTGATTCCAGCCGACAACTTGTGTGTCCCACACAGCTGCCAGCATCCGCGGATCGACTGCCACCTCCCACGGATTGATCATCGCTGTGGAGCGGCATGGCAATGCTGCTGCGGAGCCTGCTGCTCTGCTTGCTGCTCGCCGCGGCGGCGACCGCGACCACGACCGCGGCCGTCGAGAGCGATGCGTCGCGTCTGCTGCTGCTCGCGGTGGGCGACGTGTCGCGCACGAGCGCACGCGTGCTGGTGGACGCGCCGCGGCCGGCGAGCGACGCGCTGCACCTGCGCGTCTTGCGGTCGGCCGCCTCTGCGGACGGAGCTGACGCGGCCGCGCTCGTCCTGGACCGCGAGTTGGTCATGGACATGTCACTGGGCGACGTCGAGCGGCCGCGCGCGCTGCAGCTGGACCAGCTGTGGCCGTCGACGCGCTACGTCGTCGAGTTCCGCTGGCACAAGGCCGGGGGCGAGGGAGTCACGGATGAGGAGCTCTCGGTCGACCGCGTGCGCTTCCGCACGGCGCCGGACGCCGCGGACGAGGGCCGCGAGGCGGCGCGCGTGCTTGTGGTCTCATGCGACCGGTTCGTGGACGACGGCGACGACGCGCTATGGCTGCAGCTCGCGCGCGACGCCGAGCAGTCCGAGACGCACTTCGGCGTCGCGCACATCGGCGACCAGGTGTACGCGGACGCGGGCGCCGCGCGCGTGCCAGAGCAACCACTGCTGCTGTCGGCGACCGGCGACGCAGCGGCCGTGGGGGCGCGCTTCCGCCGGCTGCTGACCGCCTTCCGAGGCATCTACCGCTCCACGTTCGGCCGGCCGGCGCTGCAGCGCGTGCTGCGCCTCGGCGCACACTGGATGCTGCCGGACGACCACGAGGTCGCCAACAACCTCAACCGCGAGCGAGCGGCGCGCGCGTTCCGCGGCTGGGCGGACCCCTCGCGGCCGAGCGCCGAGCGCGCGCTGCTCTTCGAGCGCTCGCTGCACTACCGCGCGGGTCTCCAGGTCTTCTACGAGTTCCAGTACCAGCTACAGCGCGACGTGCCATGGCCGGCGCTCGACTTCCTGGCGCAGCCGCTCGCCGATATCCTGCGCGCGCTGCCACTGCACTTCTCGGCGCGCGCGGGTCCGCTGCGGCTCTTCTTCCTCGACGCGCGCTTCGACCGCGCGTTCCTCCCGGACGGCGCGGTGGCCGAGGGCCAGCTTGTGGGACCCGCGCAACGCGCCGCGCTCGCCGCCGAGCTGCGCCAGTGGCGCCAGGATCGCGGTGCCGGCGTCGTACCCGTCGTGCTCTCGAACCTCCCGCTCTTCTTCCACTCGTCGCTCTCGGCCGCCATCGCCTGGGCGGTCGAGGAGGAGACGTACCCGGGACTGCCCGCTCTCCGTCCGGGTCTGCAGGACCTCTTCGAGCTCCTCATCGCCCCCGCGTCCGGCGCCGCACCGCCCGTACGCCTGCTCGTCGGCGGAGACGTCCACACGCTGGCGCACTCGCGCGTGTGCGACGCGTCCGGCGGCCGATGCGTCGACCAGCTCGTCACGAGCGGCGCGACCCGCGGGTCGACCGCCGTCGAGGACGCCAAGCTCCTCCCGTTCTACGCGCTCATCGCGCGGCTGACGCCGGCGGCCGACTGGGCGAGCGCCGTCCTGGCGCCATTGGCACCGCCGCGGCTCGCCGCCTGGGCTAGCGCGCTCGTCGGCCGCGCGCCGTGGCGCGTCACCTTCGACCGCGTCTTCCTCGGTCGCAACTACGGGTGCGTCGCGTGCGGTCCACTCGGGTGGATACATGACGTCGGCCTCTCGCTAGGCGACTAACTCATTCATTCATTCACTCATTCACTCACTCGCTCACTCACTCACTCACTCACTCACTCACTCACTCACTGGCGCGGCCGTGGACGCTGCTGGCAGGGTGCTCGAGGTGAAGCGCGGCGGTGAGTTCGAGTGGCGGGAGACCGTCGTGGTCCCGCACATCGGCACGCGACAGCAGCTCGTCCAGGTGCGTCCACCGCCCTCGCATCGCTCTCACTCTCTTTGTATTGAGTCGCTGACAACCGCGGCGAGGCGGTCGCCTCCGCCAGGCGCTCTTCGACGCGACGGCGAGTCCGCGGCAGCTCGCGCTGGTGCTGGCGCTCCTCGCGCCGCTGGCGCTGCTGTGTGTCGCCCGCACGGCTCGATGGGCCGCGAGGCGCCTGCAGCGCAAACCGAAGCGAGAGTAGCGCGCGTCTGTCCGGCCGCGCGCTCGCCTTGGGCGGTGGCGAGCCGAGTCGACGCGAGCCGAGCCGAGCCGAGCCGTGAGTTCGAGATGCGAGCGCGGACCCTCGCTCTCCCCTTCCGTCATAGCCACCTAGCAGTGCGAGGCGCGTCAGAGTGGCGCGTACGCCGACGTCGGCGGCACGCTGTGGCACATGCTGCAGCGACTGTCGAAGCACGTGTTGCCGAACGTGCAGCGCGGACACTTCCACGCGCGCCGACTCCCTTGGCGCGTCAGCCTCTTGCCGCTGGTCACCGAACCGTCGGCTGAGTCGGTGGCGGCGCGACCTCGAGTGTGGCTGTGGCTGTGACTGTGGCTGTGGCTGTGATTGTGATTGTGATTGTGGCCGCGCGCCGCCGCGACGAGCGTGGTCTGGAGCAGCGGTCTGGTGACGCGCGGTGCGCGGCGCTCCGGGCTGAGCGACGAGCTGCGCGGGTAGTGGTTGTGGCGCGTGATGAGCATGGCCTCCTGCTCGGCGCTGCGCGTCAGGATGCGCGTCCGCGGAGATACGTCGGCTGCCGGGTCTCCGCGCCGCCGCCGCCGCCGCCGAGGCTTGAGCAAGCGCTCGGAGTCGCCGTCTGCTTCTTCTCCTTCTCCTCCTCCTCCTCTTCCTCCTCCTTCTTCATGCTCGCCGTCGTCCTCATCCTCGTCCTCGCCGCCACTGCGGTCGTCGCCGCTCGTCGGGTCCGGCGTCATGGAGCGCGTCACGACCGAGGACGGCGCGAGGAACACGTCGAGCCGCTGCTGCTTTTGCCGCGAGTCCACGTGCGACACGGACCGCGTCAGCGGCCGGTGGTGCGCCGGAGGCCCGCCGCGGTCTGCGCGCGGCCGCCGCCGGACGTGGATCGCGCTCTGCGCCGGCGTCAGCGTCGGCGTCTGCGCGCTGGCCGTCGCCGCCTGGAACTCGGCGTCCGTCTCGAGGAATGCGAGCGTCTGGCGCAGCGCGCGGCGCTCCTCTTCCTGGCGCTGCGCCTCTCTCGCGCGCAGCTGCTGCTCGTACAGCGCGCGCAGCTCGCCGGGCCGCGCGTCGCCCGCGCGCGTCGGGTGGTCCTCTCCCTGCGCGTGCAGCGGCGGCGCGTCCTCGTCCACGAACTCCACCGGCGGCCCCGCGTCGTCCGCCGCGTCCGCCGCGAACGGGCACAGCACGCGGATCGCGCGCCACAGCGCCTCGTCCACCTGCACAGACGCCCGTTGGTCCGTCCGTCCGTCCGTTAGCCCGTTGGTCCGTCCGTTGGTTCGCCGCCGTCATCGTGGGCGAGCGGCGAGCCGAGGTGGATGGATGCTCCAGCGCGCGCGCACCTTGTTCTGCTTGGTGCGCGCGAAGCCGACGATGCGCCGCCGGCAGAAGCCGCAGTTCACGCTCGTGAGCTCCAGCGCGCGCTCGAAGCAGCTCGTGCTGCGCCGCGGCAGGACGCGCGCGTTAGTCTGCGGCGGCGCGACGGCGATGCGAAGCGATCCGGCGCCAACGTACCAGAGGTGGCGGTGGCAGCACGGCAGCAGCACGGGCCGCCGCAGCACGTCCAGGCACAGCGGGCATTGGAAGCGGATGGGCACGCGCAGCGGCGGCACCGAGGGCTCGGCGGCGGCGGCGGCGGCGGCGGCGCGCTCGCTGCTCGACGGCGGCGGAGGCATCGGCGCCATGCTCGAGCACGAATTTGTATGGCGTTGACTATGCGGCTGACGGGACGGGGCGAGGGTACCGCCGCTGGGACGTTAGGATAGAGGGGCGGGCGAGCGTAACCCCTTGTCGCCATGGGGTACGCGAGTGATTATCGGAAATATTGTCGATTTTCAGCAGGATTTACTAGCCATTCTGCGGTCGAATGGCACTAGGCGTTTGTAAACAGCGCGCGGAAGACTAAAATAGGGCAGGCGGACGGACGGACGCGCATAAAAATCATGGGGCGAGCGAGCGATCCGCTCGCGGCCGCCTAGGCGACGCGCAAGCCCGAGGCGCCGCCGTCCGATTGGCGCGGCGGAGACGCGAGCGCGGCGGCGCGGCGCACCTGCTCGATGTCTGCGTGCTCGACGTCTTCCTTGGGACGTTTGGTCGGCGGTCGGCGCGGCTCGGCGGCCGCGGAGGAGGACAGCAGCAGCGCCGAGAGCAGATCTATCTGCGGTGGACCCGCTGGCGCGTGCGGACAGACAGCGGCGGCGCTCGGACTGCACGCCGCGCGCGTGGCGGCCGGCAGCAGGCAGATGAAGTCCGGGTAGCGCTCGCGGATGAGCGCGATCGAGTCGGGACGCGCGCGCTTGGCCCGCGACGCCCTCGCCACGGCGGTGTCGACCGCGGACTGCACGGCGCTGCGGCCCACGCCCGTGAGCGTCTTGTAGAATTGCAGTCCGTCGAAGAAGATGCCGCTGGGTCGGGCAGGCGCGGGAGTGTCCTCTGACGCGGGTGCAGACGCGGGTGCCTTGGCGCCGTCCTCGAGCGGCTCGGTCTGTTCCGGCTCGACCTCTGGCGAGTCGAGCACGGGCTCCTTGGCGCCGAGCGCGGTCGGACTGGCAGCGGCGAGCATGGCGCTGCCGGCGGCGATCGGCGGCAGGTTCAGCTCTGACTGGTCCACCATGAGCAGCTGCGGCGGCGGCGCGTCGGTCAGAAGGAGCAGCGGGCGGCTGGGGAATCGAGCAATGACTCGTTTCGTCCGGCTCGGCCCGCCGCCTTGGGTGGGAAGGGAGAGGAGAGGACGACGGGGTGGGCGAGACGCCGGCCGTCGGGAGTCGGCGAGCCGCGCAGGGGATGCTCCGCGGCTTTCCGCTGCGCTGGCGACATGCACGACCTTTGGTCGCGGGACTCGATCGACTCGACTCGACTCGACTCGGCCCGGCGCGACGGCCTGCGCCGGCGATCGATACAGGCGGTGAGCGCGAGGCAGCGACGCTGCGACGCAGGTGGGTGCGAGCGCGCTCGTGCTGCCGCTGGACGTGGGCGGCTGGCCGACCGATCGCGCGATGCCGGCGGGCGAGGACAGGCGGCGCGAGCACACGGCGAGGAGCGGGACGCAGGCGCTTGGCGGCGCGCGAAGAGGTTGGCGCTGACGCAGCCAGCGGTTCAGTGAATGCGCTCCTGGAAAGCTCTGGACGCGCGGCTGTCGCCTGCGTCCGGTGCCCACGCTCGCGCGATCGAGTGCCTTTACGTATGTGTGTGTGTGTGTCTGGACGTGAGCGGTGGGTACAGACGGACGGCGCTTCAAGATCCGTCGGGTCACTTAGTGAACTCAGGTGAGCGAGCGCGGATGGCGTGGAAATCCATAGAAATCTCGCCGTTTCGCGCCTTCTTCCCCAACGGCCATACGTGCGGAAATCCCGTTTCTGCCCAAAACGCGTTTTCGCGGTCCAGAGCATATTTCCGCGAGCCACTTGGCGCTGCGGCATCCGGCGATGCAGATGACGTCGCCACCTGTGCGCACCGACGCCCCGCGGCCCGTCGAGCGCGCGTGGATGCTGCTCGCGCACGCGCTCGAGACGCACGGGTGGGCGCTGCTCGCGGCGCTCGCGGCGCTCTGGCTGCTGCGCGAGCGGCTGCGCGCCTGGGCGGCGGCGCGCGCGCGCCGAGAGTCGCTCCGACAGGCCAACGGTGCGTGTGTTTGCGAGCTGGCACGGCGCCGGCGAGGCTTTTCGCGGCGCGCGATCATCATTCACGGCTGTCGCTCGCTCGCTCGCTCCGTCGGCCGGTCGCCGAGGAGTGGGCGTGGCCGTGGGCGTAGGCGTGGCCGTGGCCGTGAGTGGCACGTCTGAACCCCTCGGCTCTGGCGACGACGGACGATGGCGGCGCGCCGCCGACGCCTCGCCGAACGTATCAGCTGCACTCCGCTGCTCTGACCGACTGTCTGCCCCGTGTCTCGACGTGCGCGTGACTGACAGACCCGGCGCGGGTCGCGCTGCTGCGGCGCGACGCCGCGCGCGTGCGCGAGAAGCAGCAGCGGGCACTGCTCGAGACCGCGCGCAACGCGAGGAATAAGCCCAAGGCCACGTAGCGCGCGACGGACGGCGGGCGGACGCGCAGGCGGACGGGTGGGCGGCGGGACGCAGTCGATGGCGTGGCTCGGCAGACTTGCGCATACTTTGGATCGGATCTTGCAGGCCGCGGATCCGGCCGGTCGTCGTCGCCTTGCACCCACACGCCACACTTCCGGAACGCACGCCCTCGCTTCCTTCCACCCACGCGGATGTACCCGCTTTCGAAGCGAGCGAGGCAGGAGCAGCAGCAGGAGGAGGCGTTGACGCACGGCGTCGATCCTCGAAAGGCTGTGACGCGGGTGCCAGACAGACGCGGCGGGAGGGGAGGGGGCGAGCCGAGAAGATCGCACCCGGTGTCAAGTCGCGTCGCCTGCCGCCGAGCCGAGCCGAGCGGACAGAGCCACATGGCGCGACGCTCTCGAACGCCCGAGCAGCGGCGCGAGCGCATGGGCGAGCAAGTGAGTCGTCATGTATTCGACGAGCAGGAAGGAGGTAGCTCCTCGGTCCGTCCGTCCGTCCATTCGGCTGGCGGTCCAGCTCGGCGAAGTGCTCTGGATATCCAGGGGCTCCGAAGGCCAGTGCGCCTCTCCTTCTGGCCCCAAAAGTCCAGTGCAACGCGATCCAGCCGCCGGCGCGAGGACTAGACGCTCGCCAGGCTCGCATCCAGGCGTTCCGAGGGGAGCCAGCAGCGCCTGCCGCCTGGCTTCGGCCTCGGCTGCGGGCTCGAGTGTCGGCGTGCGTTCACGGCCCAAGGTAGGCGCGGCCAAGGCTCCGAGCGAGTGAGAGACGACGACGACGAGCGAGATCCAAACGGCTTGGCGCTCGCGATAGCGGAGCCGCCTTTGGACGCCAGCCGGCGGCGATCGGCCGGCGCGTCAGACCTCGCAGCGGCAGTCGCTCGCGGGCTGACAGACGCGTACCGAGCTGCCGGCCACGGCGCGCGCGTAGTGCTTGGCGATCCGGTCGTCCAGGCGGTAGTAGTCGCCCACCGACTTGTGCGACTTGACGTCCAGGTCCACGATCGCCACGACGCAGTTGAACACGAGGCGGCGGAACGCGACCGGGTGCTCGTACTCGACCAGGTGGTCGAAGTCCGTCGGTCCGGCCGGCCCGCTGGCCGCGCGCTCGTGCTCCGTCGACCGGCGCAGGCACAGCAGCAGCGAGCAGTCCTTGAGCGTCGTGGCCACCTGGAAGCGCTGCTCCAGGTGCTCGTAGAACACGCGGAGCTGCCGCAGCGACAGGTCCCGCCACTGCTCGGCGCCGTCGACAACCGCGCGCAGCTCCGGGATCTCTTCCATCGCCATTCGCAGGAACGCCACGCTGCGCGCAAGGCTCCCCTCCTCGCGCTCGTCGCCGTCCGACTCGGCCGACCCGTCGCCCGCGCGTACCGCGTCGACCAGCTCGCCGACCGAGCGCTCGCATTCGCGCTCGTCGCCACCGCCGCCACCGCCGCCGCCGTCGCGGTTGGTCGCGGCGACGGACTCAACGCGCCGGAGCAGGCGTTGCACGTGCCAGACGCCGTCGACCGTGATGTGGTCGAGCATCTGCATGCGCTTGAGGTCCTCGAGGATGTCGAGCTCCATGAGCACCTGCGTGAGCAGATCCACGACGTCGGGCAGCAGCTGCTCGTCCTCGTCGGGCACACAGGCGTCTCCGTCGCCCGCGCCGTCGTGCTCGTGGCCCATCGACTGGCACGAGTGGCGCAGACCCATGCGCTTGCGCCGGCAGAACGAGTAGCGCGCCTGCGAGGCGCCTTTGGGCAGCGCGTCGGCGCTCATGCCCGTGATCACGTTGACGACCTCGTCCTTGTTGGAGCGCACAAAGAGCTTGAAGTTGTTCTGCGGCGTGCGCTGCAGAGCTCGCAGCGCGCGGCGGATGCGCACGGCGTCGCGCGAAAAGAGGTCCAGAGGGCAGTACTCGCTGATCTCCTCCACCTTGCCGGTCGCCTTCTTGTAGTGCTGGTGCATGCAGAAGCGGCACACGCGCGCCTTGAGCGGCGGCACGAGGCGTCCGCGCGGCAAAAAGCCGATCTTGGGCTTGAGCTCCACGCACACGTTGCGGAAGCAGCAGTCGAAGATCGATCCGTTGCGGAAGCTGGCGCTGATCCCGCGCCGGAGCAGGTGCCTCGACGACGCTAGCGTCAGCGGCGCCGGCGCCGGTGGCCGCGCCGCCGACGCTGGCGCTGTGGCCGCGTCGCCAGCGGCCGGCACAGCCGCGAGCTCCGTCTCCGTGTCCGCCTCCGTGTCGTCCTCGTCCGTCTGGTCGGTCGCCGAGCTATCCTCCTCCTCGTCGTCGTCCTCCGGGATGACGCGCGGAGGCTCCTTGGGCTCCACGACCACCTCGACGTCGTCCACGTCCTCGAACAGCAGCTGGTTGTCGTCGTCCGGCGGCGGCAACGTCACGTCCGGCAGCACCATGACGCACTGCAGCGCCACGTCGATCTGGCTGCCGCGGCGGTGCGCCGGCCGCGTCTCGAGCGCCAGCAGCCGCGCGTTCAGCCGCACGAGGAACTGCCGGTCCACCTCCAGCAGCTCCGCGACCTGCATGTACACGTTGTGCGGGTGCGCGCGCGCCTCGGCGCCGGCCTGCGCCTCGGCGGCCGGCGGCGGCGGCCACGAGCAGGACGCGTCGCTGGCAGCGCGCCCGCCGAGCTGCTGCGCCATGAACGGCATCACGTCGCGCGTCGCGTACTCGAGCACCTGTCGCGGGTGCGGGTAGTGCGGCACGTACGGCTTGGGCTCGCGCTTCTTGGGCTTCTTGCGCCGCTCGCCAGCCGGCGGCGGGGCGACGTCGCACTTCTTGACGCGCAGCAGCTTGCCGCGGAACGCCAGCGCCGCGTGCGCACCAGTCGCGCGCGTCGGGTGGTGGCGGAACAGCACGTTGGCGCCGCCCTCGGCCACGTACGTCCACTCGTCGGCGACCAGGTCGGCGCCAGCCAGCGGCTCGAGCGCGCGCGCCGCCGGACGCGGCCGCGGCGGCTTGAGCAGGAACATGGCGCGGCGGGCGGCAGAGGCGAAGGCAGAGGACGAGGACGAGCGGCGCCGATGGAGGCGGCGAGGAAGTGGCCAGCGACCTGCGGCGGGCTGCCGAGACAGACGCTCGGCTCGGCTCGGCGCTTGGCGTGCACGCCGGTCGCCTCGGCTTGCTTCACCTCACCAGACGTCCAGTGTATTTTTAGTGCGCTTTGTCTTTGTCTCACGTTCTATAATTGGGAGAAGGCACAGGAGTCGAGGAGGGATTACTCTGCATTCTGCCAACATGTCACGACATAGTAAGTTGCGCATTCGAGCGAAGAAAGGCTCGGTTGAAAACGGAGGCGATCGAGTATGTAGACGAGGAATCAGCGCCACTCGCTTCACGAAGCAGTACATTCACTATTGAACGTTTGGAAACCTACACACAATACGGATCCAAATGATATTTACATGGAGTTTCGCCAATTCTGTCGTCGGGTTGTGCGATTTGCGCGTTTATGCGACATTTGCATGTGAATTTCGTATCTCTACATTTGCAAAGACATCGAATTGTCGCAGATCTATCGACACAAGTGCATCGTTCAATGTGTAGTAATCGGTGGCACTAATCCACCTCAAAATTGGGTTCTTACCAATTCGAAGTGCGTGAGACATGGCGTCACCGTCCGAAATGGAATTCGGAACCTCTGCTATATCAGGATAAACTTGACTTTTGTAAGTGAATCATGCTTACCTCATAATTGAAACACTCACAGGGACACGTTTACCTCATCGTGATCCGTCAATTTGATTGGCTAAAGTTCGACAAAAAATGCTGAATGATAGCAATAATGACAGAAGATGAGATTTCATTTGGATTGGAATCATGGTCGTTCCACTACATGACAATTCGTGCACCTTCTTCAATTGGTCTATTGTCGAATCCGACTGTATCCGTAAGATAGCTTTGTACAAATCCCTAAGCCCAATCGCCCCGCCTCAACTGGCTTGAGAGGCAGTCAAATCTCCTTTTTAAATCCATAACATGTCCCTCCGTCCCTCCGTCCCTCCGTCGGTCGGTCGGTCGGTCGTCCGTCACAGTCTATCCTACACCTATCCCGTGGAAGTACGATCGGACTTCCAAGAACGGTGCGGTAATTGATCCTTCGGAAACATACGATCGAGTTTAAACGAACCGATACACTAATCTCGACCGCGACACTCCCGCGCCGTGACCGAAAGCCGCCTCCATACAAAAAGTGTCGCCACGCGCGGACGGCATCGAGTGCGCGGCAAGCGCTGCAACAAACGGCTCCTTGAGCGCGAGAGAGCTGCAGCGCGCCTGGGCACGGCGAGGGAACTTTGTGGTCAGCAAGTGTGCATGGCCGAATGTGTCGTCACGAAAAAGAGATGCCAAAAATGAAAACGCGCATACTCAATGTAAGGTAGAAATGAGTGTTGTATCATATTTTAGTTGAGTACTGTGCCAACTTCGGCTTCGAGAACATTCCTGACTCAGTTGCAAATTTGCCGTCAAGCCCTCAGGTCTCCACTCTTCCCTCCAAGTCCGGAATCAAGTCTTCTTCCAAGCGCCAGCGTGCGTGCCGTGTTTTGGGGACTGTCGTGGACAGAGCCCCATTACACCACGACCTGGCCTATACACTT
>JAADYC010000532.1:0-18190 GCA_023338135.1 Phytopythium kandeliae | reverse complement strand
GGCGCGGAAGTGTCGCGGTCGAGGATACTGTATCGGTTTGTTTAAGTTCAATCGAAGGTGCTCGAAGGAATGATTACCGTATCGTTTCGTGGAAGTTCGATCGTACTTTCACGGGATAGGTGCAGGGAAGACTGTGACGGACACCCGACGGACGGACACGTTATGGATTTAAGGAGGTTTAAAGGAAGGAAGCGCGAGATGGATCGACTGCTACGCGAGCGCCGTCGTCGCGAGGAGCGCGATTGCTGTGGCGGCGGCGAGCGCTTGAGACGACTTGGTGGCGCGAGCGGGCGGAGAGGCGGCCGACTTGGCAGCTGGGACCGCGTCCGACTGCGCGTCGCACTGCGCGATGGCTGAGGCGAGCGTCGTGCGCACGTTGTAGCCCGAGACCTCGCAGTTCGGCGCCGTGGACTCGATGCTCGTCATGAAGGCGAGGCACGAGCTGGTGCAGTACGTTGCACTCGTGGCGGAAGATGTGAATGCGTCGCTGCCGCACGCCGCCGTGGCGTTCGCCGTCAGCGCCGTGATCTCCGCAATCTGTGCCGACGTGCAGTCGCTCGCGCCAACGCCGCCGGCAGCGAGTGCCATCGCTACAAGCGCCGCGAGCGCGAGCGCGAGCCACGAGCGGAGAAGAGCAGGAGCCATAGAGAGAGAGAGAGACGCGTCGGAGCCTTAGCTGTTCGCTGGCGGCTGAGGAAATGACCGGCCTTGATCACGCTGTGTCGGTCGGTCCGTCCGTCGGACAGCGAGCTCGTCTGGCATCTGTGACAGCGACGCGAGCACATGACAGCCGCAGGCAACTGGCCATTCCATGGCATAGAAATTCCAAGTACGCGGCGGTTTGCTCACTCGCAGCACGTAAACAATGCCATCACTCTGTTCGGAATGGCCGTAGTCGTTCGAAGTGGGTGCTCTCGCCCGAGAAAAGCGAGTTGGGAAGAAGCGAGCCGCACCGAGCAGAGCAGGGCAGGCTCATGGACTCGGCGCGCGCGAACGGCTCGGTGCGTCCAGCGAGGCTCCAGCCCTCGGCGCCCCTGCCTCATGGCCGGTACTAACGGCGGGCCGCCACTCCGAGGCGCCCGAACCGAGCAGCGTGCGGTCGAGGCGCGGTACCAGACGCAGACAGACCGCATCGATGGCCACCTGAGCGACGCGCAGCGCATCATCGCGCAGGCGGACGCGGCCGCGCAGAGCGCCGCGACTAACCTGGATGAACAGCGCGGGCGCCTCGCCGGCGTTGCAGTCCATGTACGGCAACTGCGGCTGCGCGCAGAGAGCGGCTCCTTTGGTCTGAGGCTGCATCCGCCTGCGCGCAGGTGGACGCCACGCGCGCGGACACGCGCGAGGCGAGGAAGCACCTGCTGAGCCTCAACTGCAAAACATCGACGCAGATCTTGCTGCTCTACCTGGTGATCCTCGGTCTGTGCGTGATCATCGTCTGGAAGGCGGTCTCCAAGTTTGGGTAACCAGGCAAGCAGGAAGGCAGGCAAGCAGTTGCTCGCGGCTTTGGCAGATGTGATCGAGCTCGGCCTGGGCGATGATGTCCCGAGCCGGGCACGCATGGAAGCTGTACTCGCCATCGCGCACTGGAGGGATAGCGCCTCCATTCTCTGCCTGGCATTTACGTATTGATCTCACCCCGACGCGCTGGCATTCACATCGGAACGGCCGTCTTCTCCACAAACCACAGCCTTTCCATTCCCCCGCGAAGCATCAAAGAGCAAACAGCTCACCCCGCCCAGCGCCTGGGCACTCAAAGCCACGACAGACTCTCCACCGCGAGTGCGAGAGCCTAAGGCTACAGCTCCGACAAGTACAGTGCTGAGGCGACTGCTGCTCCGAGGACGAGGACGCGATACTCGTAAGAGCTCCACGGTCGCCTCTCCGCTGCCGCCGCGCTGGAGTCGCCCACCTCCGACGCCGACGCCGACGCCGACAAGGCGGACGCGTCTTCCGCCGTGGCTGGCGAGGCCGCGGCGAGCGTCGGCACGAGCAGCGCGGCGAGCGGACCGCTGCGCAGGTCTGCGTCTGCGACGGAGCGCTCGGCCTTGGCGAGCGCCGGGAACTGCGCGGTCGCGGTGCGCGCGACGCACTTGGCGCTCTGGGAGCGGCAGACGGAACAGACCTGTGCATACGAGTGGCGCTCGCAGCCAAAGGGGGCGTCGAAGCACTTCTTGGCGTTGGCGAAGCATGGCGGGTTGCTCGCGCGCACTGCGTCGAGGTCCATGGGCAGCGGCTGCAGGCGTCCGGAGGCGTCCGCGGCCGCGACGGCGTTGTACAGTGCGATCATGCGCGCCGTGCGGTTCACATTGGCCGGCAGCGCCGATGGACTCTCCCAGAACGGGATGGCCGTGACGTTGGAGAGCCCGAGCGTCTTGTCGGCATCGAACGAGTGGAACTCGACGTTGTTCGCCGCGCAAAAGTCCGCATAGCTCGCGAACGCGCCGGCCGCGAGGCTCTGGCCGTCGTTGTCCATCGACGACGAAGCCGAACTCGAGCTCGAGTTGCTGTCGGTCACGATTGCGCCGCCGTCGTTGAGCCCGGAGGAGTTGGTGATGCCGACAAGCTCGTCGATGGCGAGGAACCCGAGGATGCGGAAGGAGAAGGAGCAGTTGGCGCCGTCGGGGCGATGACCGAAGGCGCACAGGCCACCGGGGTACGCGCGTCGGCACGCGGCGGTCTTGCCGGTTACCCACGTCGACATGACGCAACTGTTGGGGTACGAGAACCAGACCGTGTCGAGGTAGGGCGAGACCATGTCAGCTGCGAAGGCCTGCGCGCCGACGCACGGGCCGATGCACGGCTGGCCGCGCAGACCGTGGAACTGCTGGCACTCGGGCGGCGCTAGGTCGATGGCGTCCTCGACGCTTGTCTGTTCGTCCGCCGACGCCGATTCCGATGCTGAGGAGGAGGAGGCGGAGGCGGCGGCGGACGCGTCGCTGTCGCTGTCGCTGTCGCTGTCGCTGGTGATGGGGAAGTCGGGCAGTCCGTCGTACGGCACGCACGCTCCACCCTCCATCATGACGAAGGGGCAGAACTCGGGGTAGACGAACCGCGCGTCCTGGTACTCGGCGAGTGCGGCGGCTGGCTGCGCGATCTCCATCTCAAGGAACGTGATGAAGCTCGCGTTGTTCTTGCGCTGGCAGCCAGCCACCGACGGATCCGAGCCCACGTCGATGCAGTCGCGCTGGAGGTACATGAGCGCTCCCTCGACGCTCGAGGTCGTGACTGAGTCCATGACAGCCGCGTACCTCGCCTCGAACGTCGCGGCTTCGCCCAGCGGCACGCCCGAGACGAACACGCCGTGCTCGTCGTCCCACATCGGTGCGAACGACTCGACCCTCGCCTGATAGGACGTCACGGGCGTCATGCGCCAGGCATCGGCCGCCGAGGCGTGCCAAAGGCTCAACGCCAGAGCGATGCCGCGCAGTCTGACGAGTGTCTGCATGCCGCCAACAGAGAATGAGAGCGAGAGGGAGAGAGAGCTGAGTTGTTTGGCGAGCCGCGCGGAGAAGCGGCGCGAGTAAGACGCGTCCGAGCAGCTACGTCGGCGCTGTAGGGGCGGATAAGAAGTGGCCGAGCGGAGAAGTGGCGACCGATCGCTCGGCGCTGCCACCGCCTGCGCCGCGGCATGATGCGCATCACCGCAGGCGTCGAGTTGTCGCCTCGTCCGGTGCTGGCGCCAACAGCGGTGGTGTCGTGCTGCCGCATCTCGAGCGTCGCGCGACGCCGGCGGGTTTGTGGGGAAGGACCGGCAGTGAGATGTATTGCTGCGCTCGGTCCTGTCGGACGGCGCAGCGGCGCTACTGTACGGCTACACGACACGCTGCCTCTTCACTTCGTCCTCCTCGTCCTCGGTTTCCTACTCACGACGAGCACTCGGTGCCCTCGGCGCCGTCCACTGGCACGTACCAGCAGTGCGTGGTCGAGACGCCACCCACGGTCGTGCTCGTCATGCTGTCGCCGTAGCTCCACGAGTCGTCAGCCGTGTGGTACTGCACCTTGAGCCACTCGTCGGACGCCGTGAGCGAGAAGAACCCGTATTCCCTGCCGCCATACGTCCACAGGTTGGAGATCTCGTAGCTCTCGGCGTAGGAAGGAACGCCGCTAGCCGACTCCTTCTGAATGCCGCCGCCCGCGCCGTTCTCGACGAAGTGAATCTTGGCACCAGCTGAGTAGTCGTGCTTCTCGCCGTGCGTGTGCCCATTGATCCAAACGTGGATGCCTGAGTCTTCGAGCGCATCGAACCACGCCTTCATGCCCGTCTCGGCGTAGTGTGCGTACGGCGAGTAGTGGCTGTTCACGATCTTCCACGTCGCGGTGGACGCCTTGGCCTTTTCAGCGAGCTGCGTGCGCGAGTCGTCGCTCCACTCGGTGAACTTGGCCATGCATTCGTCGTACATGTCCGTGTCGCCGCCGGCGCAGAACGCGTCACCGCGCGCGATGTTCTCGCACGAGTCGTCATTGCCCTCCGAGTAGCCGTAGCACTGGCAACACACCTGCTGCGCGCCGTGCGTGTCGGCGTCGCCCGAGTCGACGTTGTAGATCTCGATGGTCACGCCCGAGTCCTCGTCCTCGATCGTGTACACGTAGAAGTGGTCCTCGAGCACCCAGCGCTCGCCGTTCGGGCTCGTGTACGTTGACTGCCACGAGAACTTGTTCTCAAGCCCCTCGAGCATGGCAGCAGTGTCCGCGCACGGCGCATACGTGTCCGTGCCGTAGCAGATGTAGCTGGCACCGCCGTAGTCGTGGTTACCAAGGACGTTGACCCACGGAATGTTCTTGAGGTTATCACCCGAGTACTTCTCCTCGAACGTGGTCGTGAAGCGCGAGTCGCGAGTCGACTCGGTGTCGATGCCCGTCCAGTAAAAGTTGTCGCTGCCATCCACCATCGAGTCGGTCAACAACCCCGCAACAGCGCCTGTATACCAAAGAACGGGCAGTACAGAACGCACCCGTGGCTGATGATCGCCTTGGGCTTCACATCCGCGCTGGCCGCCTGCTGGTCCATGAGCGATGCCACCACGTCCTCGGCGTTCACGTCGAAGTTGTCGAACGTGGACGAGCGCTTGCAGCACGAGTCCTGGGTCACCGTCGTGCCCCAGTCACCGATCGCGAACGCCGCGAGCGAGTACGTCGCCTCCGTCGGGTCCGACGTGATGCTGCTGCCACTGGAGCTGTTGGTGCTGCTCGCGTCACCGGAGCTGCTCGCGTCCCCAGAGTCGCTCGTGGCCGTCTCCGACTCGCCCGAGCTCGACCCAGCCGTCGCAGCGCTCGATCCACTGTCCCTGTCTTCCGCCGACTCGTTCGCGTCCGACGAGGACGACACCTGCGTGGCGACCACGATGCCCACGATGGCACCAACGACCGCGAACAGCACCACCACCCCGATGATCAGCAGCTTGCGCTTCTTGCTCGACGCGGCAGCCGATTCGGCCGCGCCATGCTCCGCTGTGCTCATGCTTTTCCTCCTCCGCCGCCACCGCCGACCCGGTGTGCTGCCTGGGAAAGCGCGCTTGCTTCTCGGCGGCTGCTGGAAGATCCGCGAATGACGAGGGAGAGGGCCGCGGCGCCATTGAACCCACGGAATCCAGGATATCAGTCGTAAATTTTAGATTTTGATGGGTCATATCGGTAGCTAGCCTCTATTCATCTGGTGCTCGAACATACAACTCGAATGATGTGTGTGCGCGTTGCTGCCACTCGCTTCTTGATAGGTTTGTATGGAGAAAATATTGTCGTTCTCGCCATGATGAACTCGAGAGCTGCAAATATAGTTTAGAAGGATGTGACGATTTGAAAGACAAGATCCGCCGAATATGACCGCGAAGAATGCGGAAATAACCATTTTATGTGGATTCCGTGGGTTCGCTTTTCAGTTCACTGCCTGATTTCATCGCTGACTGATGTCGCTTGAATCGTAACTCGTAGCAGATTAATCCCAAAACGGACAGTAAAACGACACTTTTAGTCCCGGCGCTTTAATCGCCCAGGCACTGTTGCACGCCCCGCTGTCATGGACGACAAGCTCCTCGCTGTCGACGCCGCAGACCGAGGGTTCTCCTCCAGCTTGGCGTCAAGATAGTGGCGAGAGAGAGACCAGGAGACGGACAAGACAAGCTGAACGTGTTGTCTTTGCGAAACGAAACGGAATGCAGGCCAGACATATCAATCGGCGGCGACCAATAGGCAGTCTACGAGCACTCCTGGCCCTTGGCGCCGTCGACCGGGACGTACCAGCAGTGCTTGGTGGTCACGCCGCCGATCGTCGCGTTGCTGATGCTCTCGGTGAACACCCACGAGTCGTCTGTCGTGTGGTACTGCAGCTTCAGCCACTCCTTCGACGCAGAAACCGAGAAGAAGCCGTACTCGTTGCCGCCGTAGGACCAGAAGTTCTCGATGTAGTCGGTCGCGAACGTCGGGATGCCGCTGGCTGACTCCCACTGGATGCCGCCGCCCGCGCCGTTGTCAACAAAGTGCATGGCCAGAGACGACGAGTAGTCATGGTTCTCGCCGTGCGTGTGACCGTTGAGCCACAGCTGGATGCCCGAGTCCTTGAGCACATCGAACCAGGTCTCCATCCCCGCCTCGGCGTAGTGCACATACGGCGAGTAGTGGCTGTTCACGATCTTCCACGTCGCGGTGGACGCCTTCACCTTCTCAGCGAGCTGCGTGCGCGAGTCGTCGCTCCACTCGGTGAACTTGGCAACGCACGCGTCGTACATGTCCGTGTCGCCGCCGCAGCAGAACTTGTCGCCACGGGCGATGTTCTCGCACGAGTCGTCGTCGCCCTCCGAGTAGCCGTAGCACTGGCAGCAAGTCTCCTGAGCGCCGTGCGTGTCGGCGTCGCCCGAGTCGACGTTGAAGATATCGATGCTCACGCCTGAGTCCTCGTCCTCGATCGTGTACACGTAGAAGTGGTCCTCAAGGATCCAGCGGTCGTCGTTCGGGCTCGTGTACGTCGACTGCCACGAGAACTTGTTGTCGAGTCCCTCGAGCATTTCATCCGTCGAAGAGCACTCGTGCGTATTGTCGCCCTTGGAGCAGATGTAGTCCGACCCACCGTAGTCGTGGTTGCCAAGGACGTTGACCCACGGAATGTTCTTGATATTCTCGCCCGTGTACTTCTCCTCGAACGTGGTCGTGAAGCGCGAGTCACGGCCGTCGTCGCTGTAGATGCCGCCCCAGTAGAAGTTGTCACTGTATCAAACGAATGCGAGCAAATTGTTAGCCGCAATGCAGGCGGACAAGCGGACCGACCCACATTGCAAAATAGGGCTCACGCACCCGTGGCTGATGATAACCTTGGGCACAGTCTCGCCCTCTGCCGCCTGCGTGTCCATGATGCTCGCGACGACATCTTCAGCGATGACGTCGTAGTCGGTGAAGGTCGACGAGCGCGAGCAGCACGAGTCCTGGTACACGGTGGTTCCCCAGTCACCGATGGCAAACGCGGACAGCGAGTAGGTGGCTGTCATCATCGACGCAGCGACTTGTCAGCGCACACACTCGACAAGCAGCTCGGACACTGAGACACAAGAGATGTACCTTCGGTCGGGTCCGAGGTGATGGAGGACTCGCTGCCGCTGGAAGAGCCGGAGCTTGACGTCTTGACCTTACTGTTGCCGCTCGACGAGGACGAGGTCTCCGTCGAAGAAGCGCTGGCGCTGCCACTGCCGCTGGACGATCCGGACGTGCCGGCCGACTCGCTCGCCGAGTCCGAGTCCGACTTGCGCGCGACGATCACTCCGATCACGACGCCGACGATCGCGAGGACGACGATCACGCCGACGACCGCGAGCTTCTTGCGCTGCATGCTGGATCGATCGAGCGCGGACGCAGAGACCTCTCGACCGGCTACTCTACGCTTGGCACCGCGCGCGGGAAATGCGGAATGAGCTGCAGGCCGTGGAGCGAGCGAGCGGTTGCAGTGTTGCCCATGAACTGGGCAAGGCCGGCTCTCTGCCGATACGGGGACGAACGATTGGCGGAAAATACAGTGTGCCAGCGGCGGACTGGTGGAAAATGCGCGGTCAGGAGAGCGAGGCGACGACCAACAAACAGCTGTCGGCTGTCGTACTACTATTTTGGCAAAATTAAACTTTCTGGTAAGAATTAGGATCGGCTGGGATTTCTCTTGGTTTGGGTAGGCGTGGAGGCACGTTTTGCACGTTGGACGCGCGAGCGCCATCTGGAGGTCCAAAATTCGCTGTGTCAAAGCAACGAACAGCAAGCCGAGCAAGCGAGAGAGACTGGCCAAAAGAGACGCGCGCCATACTCGACGCCATACGTTTGGAAGCGACTGCGCTCGCTCGCACGCATTGGAAATTCGTTGGAACTTCGTTGGACTTTCGATTTGGCGCATTCCACGATTTGCAATCTCACGCTCGTGTACGCCACACCACCAAAATCCATCGCGACCGTTTTCAGTCACTTTCTTTTCAAAGAGGTGAAGGAATGCACAAAAGCGGTTCGTTGTTGGATTTCCAGCTTGCAACCACAACAAGCCACAATGCGCTGCCGGAATCGGCGGCGCACCGCAATGCAGAAAGACAGCGATATCCCGACGACGACATCCCGACGATGACGCGCTGGAACCGCCCGCCAGCACCTACGACGACGAGGACGTCGAGCACTCCTGACCCTCCGTCCCGTCGTTCGGAATGTACCAGCAGTGCTTGGTCGTGACGCCACCGGTGGTCGTCGCGCTCATCGTCGAGCCGTAGCTCCACGAGTCGTCGGCCGTGTGGTACTGCAGCTTCAGCCAGTCCTCGGACGCTGTGAGCGAGAAGAAACCGTACTCGTTGCCGCCGTACGTCCACAGGTTCGTCACGTAGTCCTCCGCGTACGTCGGAATGCCGCTGGCCGACTCCATCTGGATGCCACCGCCCGCGCCGTTGTCGACGAAGTGCACACCGAGCGACGACGAGTAGTCGTGGTTCTCGCCGTGCGTGTGCCCGTTGAGCCACAGATGGATGTCCGTGCCGTTGATGATGTCGAACCACTCGGTCATGCCCGCCTCAGCGTAGTGCGCGTACGGCGAGTAGTGGCTGTTCACAATCTTCCACGTCGCGGTCGAGGACGCCAGCTTCTCCTTGAGCTGCGACCGCGAGCTGTCGCTCCAGTTCGTGAACACGGCGAAGCACTCGTCGTACATGTCCGTGTCACCGCCGGCGCAGTAGTCGTCGCCGCGCGCGACGTTGTTGCACGAGTCGTCGTCGCCGTCCGAGTAGCCGTAGCACTGGCAGCACACTTGGAGCGCGCCGTGCGTGTCGGCGTCGCCCGAGTCGACGTTGAAGATGTCGATGCTCACGCCCGAGTCCGAGTCCTCGAACGAGTACACGTAGAAGTGGTCCTCGAGCACCCAGCGGTCGTCGTTCGGGCTCGTGTACGTCGACTGCCACGTGAACTTCTTGTCGAGGAACTCGAGCAGCTCGGACGTCGACGAGCACTCGGTCGGGTCCGAGCCGTCCGTGCAGATGTAGTCGGCACCGCCGTAGTCGTGGTTCCCCAGCACGTTGATCCACGGGAGGCTAATGATGTTGTCGCCGTCGTACTTCTCCTCGAACGTCGACGTGAACCGCGTGTCCTGGTCGGACGAGCCCATGATGCCGTCCCAGTAAAAGTTGTCACTGCGGCGGGCAAGAGCGTGTATATCGGAGCGGTCAGCTACCGACTGGCGAGGGGCGACAGCGAGTACCCACGAATGCAGCAGCGCGCGTACCCGTGGCTGATGATCGCTTTGGGGGCGATGTCCGCGTCTCCAGCCTGCGTGTTCATGATGCTCGCGACCACATCCTCGGCGACGATGTCGTAGTCGTCGTACGTGGACGAGCGCGTGCAGCAGGAGTCAGGCTGCACGGTTGAGCCCCAGTCACCGATGGCGAAGGCAGCCAGCGAGTACGTGACCGATGTCGGGTCGGACGTGATGGTTTTGCTGCTGCCGCTGCCCGAGCTCGACGACGTGGACGTCGAGACCTTGGCGTTCCCGCTGGACGACGACGTGCTGTCGCTCGTGCCGCTCGTGCCCGAGCCGCTGCTGCTGCTCGTCGAGTCGCTCGCGCTCGTGCTCGCCGAGTCGGACGAGTGGCGCGACACAATCACGCCGATCACCACGCCGACGACCGCGAGCACGACCACGACGCCGATCACGGCGAGCTTCTTCCTCGCGACCATTGCTGCCTCGGTCTCTCTCTCTCTCTCTTTCTCTCTCCGATGAGCTCGTCGGTGGTGCTGCCTGCCTGCCTGCCTGCCTCTGGAAATGCGAGAGTGGGAAGCAGCAGCGGGAGGGGGGCGGCGTTCCCTTCCCTGGCGGTTCCTCTGCGGCGGCACGGCAACAATATCCAGCCATCGAGATCGTCGTTGCACTCGAGCAGATCGGTGAGGCACCTGGCTCAGCTGCGGTTGGGGCTTCGACTCGCAGCATGAGCGATTTTAGAGCCTGTAAAAGAACATACACGGATGTTTCTGGTGTGATCATTCACTGCACTCTTACATTGTTCACTATGTTACGACTGCGAAGCGCACGGGACTGTTTATTGACATGTGATCCATTTCAGCGTAACGAGAAGACGTTCTGTCGATCGAGGCATATCAGACAATCGCAAAAGGAGGTGGTCCAGACGCGCCGCCAATTGGGCTTGAGACGGATCCTTCCACATCACCGTGTTTTGCGATCGCCTGCACTGACTCTCTATCGCCATGCGACAACAACAAATGTTCCTTTCTCGAGGGAGTGGCGCGACCTGTCGATCTCCATTTGCATCCAACCACTTTACAGAAGATATTGTTTTCCAAGGATCGAGCATAAGAGAGATCACTCGGTGGATTCTTTCATGTAGTACCCATCTTCATCAAGATTCACAATACATGCATTTCTACAATCTCAGACAAATTTCAACAGACTATAGACACGACACAGGTCAAATGGCACCACGGATTCGTCCATATTCGAACAAAGCCTTACGCCACATCTCTTCTGTGCTTCTCATGGCACATACCCACTCGTCCGTGCCCAGTGTTCAGAGGAGGCACGAGCAAAGCCCAAATGTACCGTTTCAGTGGTCCATCCGCTTGAGACATGTACACACGCGGTGGACACACCTACCGTCGCGGAACCGGTTGTGGGTCGTTGACAAATCGCCATTATCGGTTTCAAACCGGTTCTTTGTCGCATCTTCAATTTGCTTGCTGCCAACACTCTTGAAGTGAAGAGTGCTGGTCACGCCAAGAAAAGAGCGCAAGCGCCGCACCGAGCCGCAGACACCAAGACGCGCGGAAGCCGCCGCCGCCCGACGCAGGCCGTACGCGAGGCGAGCCCCCTCGTTTCTCGCCGCTCCGCCGCAGACACCCTCCCTCCCTCCCCCGCTCGCCCTCCCCCGAGATCGCCGGCCACGATGAGCTACCAGCTCCCGTCGGCGTTCCTGCAAAAGTTCACGCCCAAGGAGATCCACGAAGCCAAGCGCGTGTTCAAGGAGCACGACCGCGACTACGCCGCCGCAATCGCCGTGGACGAGCTGAGCACGGTGCTGCAGAAGCTGGGCGAGAATGTGACGCCCGGGCAAGCCGCCGTCATGGTCAAACAGGTCGCGCTCGAACGACCGGCGCAGATGACGTTCCAGGAGTTCCTGCACCTGCTCTATGACTTCCGCAACGGCGCCATCGCGCTGGACCCGGCCGCGCTCATGAGCCAGGCGGCTATTTCCTCGGCGCCGACGCCCGTACCGGTCGCACCCTCTCCTCCTCCTCCTCCCGCGCCGACGCCGACGCCGACGCCGACGCCAACGCCAGCAGCCCGAGCTGAGCCAACGCCGTTCTTCCCGAAGAAAGCGAGCAACTGGCCGCCCGCGGATCGAGCGGAGGAGCCCGCTGTGCAGCCGTCGTCTTTTGCGCAGAAGGCACAATGGCCGCCAGCTACGTCCGCGTCCAGCGCTTCGCCTGCTGCCCAGCCTGCCGCCTCCCACAAGCCGCAGTGGCCGCCAGCTGGGGGCAGTGCGCAGTCGCAGAAGCCAGCGTCGCCGTCCAAGCCGGCATCGTGGATCAAGCCCTCGAGCCCGACGAAGGAGACGCCTCCCGCGTCTACGCCGCCGTCGCACGCCAAGCCGCAGTGGCCTCCAACTGGCGCGTCCTCTCATTCGAAGCAGCAGTGGCCTCCGGCGTCAGCGTCGAGCCCCTCGAGGGCCAGCAAGCCACAGTGGCCGCCTGCCGGTACTCCGACGAACCGAGAGCAGCGATCGCCTAGCGCAGCCAAGCAATGGCCTCCAGCGGCGACTGCGAACGTTCCGTCCAAGGCACCTGGGTGGGAGAATGCTTCCTCAAAGCAACAGTGGCCGCCTGCGACGTCCTCGAGCACGCCGACCGCTGAGAAGTCTCCGTCTTCGGCACACAAGGCGCAGTGGCCACCAGCAGCGTCGTCGAGTGTGGCGCCAGCTCAAAAGTCTCCGTCGACACAGAAGCGAGCGCAATGGCCCCCGGCTGGCGCTGCTACGAGCGAGACGCCTCCCATGGCGCCACGATCTCCCCCTCGCTCGCCCGTGAAGCCGGCCGCTGCGCAGGAGGCCTCGCCGTCTGCCACACTGGACGCGCACGCGATGAGCGTTCTGCAGCGGCGCGCCAGCGCTGCGGCGGCGTTCAACGCGAACGTCACTATCCATGAAGTGAAGGGCACAGCAGGAGGCGTTCACTCGTACTCGCAAGAGGAGACGGTGGCGTTCACGCAGCATATCAACAACTGTCTCCAGTCAGACGCGGCGCTGTCGGCGCTGCTACCGATCCGCACCGACTCGGGGCTTTTCGCGGCTGTGCGCGACGGCATTCTCCTGTGTAAGCTGCTCAATGCCGCTGTTCCGGAGACGGTGGACGAGCGCGCCATCAACTTCAGCAAGAAGCAGAAGGAGATCAACGTGTACCAGAAGACGGAGAACCTGAACCTGTGCATCAACGCGGCCAAGAGCATCGGCTGCAGCGTGGTGAACATTGGTCCGGATGATCTGCTCGAGGGGAAGCCGATCCTGGTGCTCGGTCTCGTGTGGCAGATCATCAAGATCCAGCTGACGTCGACGATCAACCTGAAGAACCACCCCGAGCTCATGCGTCTGCTGCTGGAAGGCGAGACGCTGGAGGAGTTCATGAAGCTTCCTCCCGACCAGATCCTGCTGCGGTGGATGAACTACCATCTGAAGGCGGCTGGGCACCCCAAGACGGTGACGAACTTCAGCAAGGACGTCCAAGACGCCGTTGCGTACAGCGTCCTGCTGCACCATATTGCGCCGGAGCAGTGCGACTTGTGCCACGAGTCAGTTCCGGAGGAGCGGGCGGCGCACGTGATCCAGAACGCGCGGAAGCTGAGCATCGAGACGTTCATCAAGCCGCGCGACATCACGAGCGGCAACTCGAAGCTCAACATGTCGTTCGTGGCGCAGCTGTTCAACACGTGCCCGGCGCTCGACATTGTCGAGGAGGAGATGAAGCAGCTCGAGGAGATTCTGTACGACGACGTGGGCGACACGCGAGAGGAGCGCGTGTTCCGCATGTGGATCAACTCGCTGGCGATCGACGACGTGTACATCAATCACCTGTTCTCTGACCTGCACGACGGGCTGAACATCCTCAAGGTGCTCGACAAGATCGAGAAGGGCATCGTGTCGTGGCAGAAGGTGAACTTGATCGCCCCGAACAAGTTCAAGCAGGTCGAGAACTGCAACTACTGCGTGGTGCTCGGCAAGCAGCTCAAGTTCTCGCTGGTGAATATTGGCGGCGCGGACATTTACGAAGGCGCCAAGAAGATGATCCTGTCGATCATTTGGCAGAGCATGCGGTACCAGCAGCTCAAGCTGTTGAGCAGCCTGGCCAAGGGCGGCAGGGGCGAGATCACGGACAAGGACATCATTGAGTGGGCGAACAGCAAGGTGCGCCAGCACGGCCGCATCCAGTCGCAGATTGTCGCGTTCCGGGACCAGTCGCTCGCGGACGCGCTCTTCCTGCTCGACCTCGTGCACGCCGTCGAGCCGCGCGCCGTCAACTGGGAGCTGATTGCGCGCGACGCGCAGTCGGACGAGGACAAGGCGAGCAACGCCAAGTACGCCATCAGCTGCGCGCAGAAGATCGGCGCCGCCGTGTTCCTCACGTACGAGGACATTGTCGAGGTCAAGCCCAAGATGATCATGACGTTCGTCGCCAGCCTCATGTCGGTCGACATGCACAAGCTCCGCGCGTGAGTTGTCGGCGGTTCGCCGCGGCTGTTGCGGCGGCAAGCAGCTCCGCCGGTCGATGCGGCTCGCGGCTCGCGGCTCATGGCTCGGACGAGGGCCGCGCACGGACAATAGCCGCTCACTGCGTAGGTTGACGAGCAATCGAACGCTCGTGTGATGCTTCCTAACACAGCGACCGCCGCCGCCAGAAGAAGCGATATGTCCGTGCGCTCGCGGCCGCAGGCTCGGCGCTGAACCGCGGGAGTGTTCAGCGCCGGAGAGTTCGCCTCGCGCCTGGCAGCCAGCGTTCGTTCCATTCCTGGCTGGCTCGCACATCCTCGGCCAGTTGCGCCGCCCCGCGGCTCTAGCCGAAAGGCGCGGCTTGCTCGCCCCGCGCCGCAGCATAGAGCGCCGCCGCCTCCGCCTCCGCCGCCGCGGACTTTACCGAGGGGCCGTACCACGCCGCACGCAACATGGACAAGCCGTCGCCGGCCGCGCACGGAGAATGATTTTTTCACGCGCTCGCTGCACTTGCACGCGGGCGGCTCGGCATGCGCCGCATGCCCCGCGCGCTCACTCGCCAACTCGCCAACTCGCCAGCTCGCCCACTCACTCGCAGCCGAGTCGCGCGCGCGCGCTCTCTCTCTCCCTCCCTCCCTCTCTCTCGACGGCATGAAGATCCCGGCGGTCCCGACGGCCGCGCTGCTGGCGCTGGCGCTGGCGCTGACGACGCAGCCGGCACGCGGCGCCACCTGCTCGGACGCCGAGACGACCGAGATCGCGGAGCTGTACGCGAACGTGACGGCGAGCGACGCGTGCGCGGACCTGGCGTCCAACGCGGCGGCCACGTCGCTCGACTACTGCCAGGACGCCGCCTGCCTCTCGCTGCTGCAGGACGTCGTGGGCGACGTGCCCGACTGCGAGGACGCGGACGGCGTCAACAAGCAGCAGGGGCTCGCCGCCATCCTCTCGTACTGCGACAACGTGACGGCTACGATGGACGCCTCGGCCTCCGGCTCGGACTCGGCCGCCGGCTCGGTCGGCGGCTCGGGCGACTCGTCGGCCGCCGACTCGCCCGCGTCCGGCTCGAACGGCGCCGCGCGCCGCGTGCTCTCTGCGCTGGCGCTCGCGGCGCCCGTCGTGGCCGCCGCCTTGCTGGGCTAGGCACGCGGCCTGAGACCGACCGCGCGAGGACGCGCGCGCCTTGGCGCCGCCCACTGTGTCAATACCACACCGCTTGCCTGTTGCTCATACTGCCCACCATACTGCCCGATGCCGGCCTGTGCCGGCCAGGACGCGCTCAGAGCGCGAGCGCGAGCGCCAGCAGGGCGCCGACGCCGACCGCCAGCGCGCGCGCCGTCTCGACTCGCTCGCGGCCGGCGGCGGCGCTCTCGCTCCCGGCCGAGGGCGACGCGGCCGCGTCCGAGGAGGAGGAGGCGGAGGAGGAGGAGGAGGAGACGCCGCAGGACGCGACGCTCGCCTGGATGCCTTCCTTATAGTTGACGCCCGCGTACGTGCAGTTGGGCATGGCGTCGGCCGCGTCCAGCAGCTCCGCGAGGCACGCCGAGGCGTTGCACGGCGGGTCGATCTCCACGTACGAGGCCGTGACGGTCGCGTACGCCGCGCACGCGTCCGAGCCCGCGGCGCGTGTGTACTCGTACGCGAGCTCGCTCTCCTCGGCGCTCGAGCACTCGGCGCCGGCGTCCGAGCCCGACGCGCTCGCCGACTTGGTGACCACGGGAATATCCGTGTACGTCGGCGTGGCGCTACTGCCGGTGCCGGCGCCGCACGAGGCGAGCGCGTCCAAGAGCTCCTGCTGGAAGTCCTCGCCCTCGAACGAGCAGCTGGGCAAGGCCGTCGCCATGGCCTCGATCACGGCCAGGCACTCGGTCGCCGAGCACGGCACGTAGATGCTGACGGTCGTCACGGACATGTAGTTGCTGCAGGCAGCGGTCTCGGCCGCCGACATGTACAGCGCCGTCATGTTGGCGAGCTGCGCGTCCGTGCACTCGTCGACGCCCGCGGACGAGGCGGCGGACGAGGACGACGCCGACGGCGACCGCGTCGCGACGGGCACGTCCGAGTCATCTCCGGACGAAGCGGCGGCGGACGAGGCGGACGAGGCGGACGAGGAACCGCCGCAGACGGCGAGCTCGTCCGCGAGCTGCTCCTTGGCGTTCACGCCGTCGACCGCGCAGTCGGGCAGCTGCGCCAAGAGCTCCTCGGCCACCTGGATGCACGCCGAGGCCGAGCACGGCGCCGAGATGTACGCCGAGGTTGAGGTTGACACGACGTACGGCTCGCACGCGGCGGTCGCGGCGGCCGCCGAGTACAGGTCCGTCGTCGTCTGCTGCTGGAAGGCCGAGCACGTCTTGGACGATGCCAGGCGCGCCACGGCCAGCTCCACGTCGAGCCGCAGCGCGAGCGCGCGCGCCGCCAGCAGCGCCGCCGCCAGCAGCGCGAGCGCGAGCGCGAGGCGCGCGCGGACACCACGTCGGCAGCTCATGCTGTGTGGTTTGTTGGCGAACTGGCGGACGCCGCTCGCGGCGTAGTCGTGATGGCCGGCCGATCGCTCCGGCTTCCGCTACGGACGGGCAAATACCTTGAAGTGAGTAAGGGGCGGGCGGCAGCCAGGAGAGTGAACCCAGCTCCCCTCTCCATCGTCAATTGGGTTGAGGCAGCGCGCGTGATGCTGGCGCCAGCCTTCTCTCGCTATTCGCTGCGTTGGCCATGGGGACTCGACCGGCCACAAGCGAGATGGCTGCGAGCGATGGCGTCGATCGATCGATTTCCTCGTCGAGGCGGCATGGCAGCGTAGTCTTGGTGCGGGGCGGAGGCTCCAGCTCACTTGCGCTTCCTGTTTCAAGGAGCCGACGGAGCGGCATGGCGACGGGTGACGGGTGACTGCGGCCTCACGATCGGCACAACCGCGAGCCTGCGTTTGTGTTGAGGTCTTCCGCAGTGCGCGCTTGATGACGCGAGAAGAAGGCGTGCGGCGATACTCGCAGGTGCCGAAGCGATAAGCGGCGACGACCAGGTCTGGACGACGAGTCCACATTTTCGTCCGTAGCTACGACGTGCTTCGGATGTTAGCAGGGAACGGGGATACGGCTGCCTGCCAAGAGCAGCAGGCTGGATACATCGCTGTGCTAGCATGTGAACGCCAGCCCTCCCCGCGAGACACCAATCCGATCTTCGCTACGCTATCGCAGATGCGACGCGTGAGCAACTGGAGCGATCAGAACCTGCGCCATGCTCCCACTGAGCTATATACGCGGCTATTTTCGAGCGCGTGCTCAGCCCTTCGGTAAATAATGCAGCATACCAGCTGTGAAGGAGATTGGGGACCAAGGATCTTCCTCCCAACTATGATCGCGCGCTTTCGCATCCCTCACTCCCGAATTCGCTCTAAAGCACCGGCTGCCATCGCCCACAAGCACCTCAACTTCAATCAGTTCGCCATGGTGAAAGTCGTGACGATGCGTCAGTGGATGGCAGCAGCAGTCCTCGGATGTGCGATGAGCGCATCAACAGCTCCGGTCTCCTCGGCATGCAAGACACTCGCGGACGCGGACAACGTCTTCGTCACGTCATTGTTAAATATGTTCGACATCGACAGCTCATTTGTCAACCAAATGCCGCTGTCGACGATGTTGGCGGAGTTCAACACCGCACTGCCGTGGCTGTCAACCTGTGTGGCAGCCATCGACGTCTCCACCATCACCACTTCAATGAGCACGTCGTCGGCACTACAGTCATGCATTCAGGAGATCGAGAGCTTCGATCTTAGCGCGGATGGATTGGGCGAGAACATCTGCTCAATGTACAAGGACAAGCTTGTGAGCTGTGTCAACAATGCCGTGAGCGACATCCTGGTGTACAACCTTGAGAACACGGATGGGTGCTGCGACGCCTTCCAGGCGAAAATCAAGGAGCTCTTCTCCGATTCTATCAGCGTCATGGTCGACAAGCTGCTCAAGTTCACCGGGAACGTCGTCTGC
>JAADYC010000531.1:0-18204 GCA_023338135.1 Phytopythium kandeliae | reverse complement strand
CATGATGCTGACCAGCGTCTTTGTTTGGATCCGGACGAGGTCCTCGAGTGAGCTCTTCGGAGTTGACGAGGTGCTTGTGCTGCCACTCGGCGAGACTATAGTTCTCAATGAAGCAACTGCGTCGGCCGCCGTTTGACGCAAGTGATCATGGAGGTCGTGCAGTGCTCGAGTGGACTCGGATGAGCTTGTGGCACGATATTTGCAAGCCCACTGCCAGCTTTCTAGGGACAAGTCGGCTGTACACTTGCATTTACACGGAATAGGAACATCATCAGGAGATCTTTCAACCATCAACATTCTCGGCATCCTTCATGGTTGCAGTTGGAACCGACGAATCCACGTCGTCAGCTCCGTTTACGTCAAATCGATGAAGTCCACTCTCGACAGCAAGTCCGCTAATTGTTGCTGCTGGACATTCGGTCTGAGGAGGTCATCGCTCAGAAATCGAAACTCCGAAGACGCTCTGACATGTCATAGAAATCACGAATGTCAGCACCAGGATCTCCAACGGTGGCATGGCAGCATACGACGAACATACGCTGACGGACTGGCCTGATTACTGGCGTGCGCAGGCTCTACGATGCGCTCTGGTTGGTTCACTGCTCTAGCAGCGCGAGTACCTTTCGCTGTATTCGTGGCATGTTGCTGTTCCAGCTCTGTGGATCGACGGAGCGCTTTAGCGCCGCTAGATTTCTCTCGCCCATTTCTATAGCCAGTCAGTCGCAAACCGCTCAGCACATCCGAGGATGATCAACCAGGCGTACCCTCGTAACACTCCGGTTCGGATGCATAAAGCGCACCTGCTGCTTTGGCTCGTACGAGCTGGTTGACGAGCTAACTCGCCCCGGCATTTGTCAAGCTCGCCTCGGAGTCCGGAAACAACGCTCTTGCTCGCGAGTAACTTGGTCTGGAGTGCAGCTGCACGATTCTTGAGCTGAACAAAGCAAAGCACAGCATTTCCATCGTTAGTATACCTCACGAGTTCTGTCACCACGCCTCTCTTTCTCTGCACGCACCTCTTTGCGCTCTTCCAGGAACTGTGCGGCCAATTGTCGCGACTTTTCTTGAGCATTTGCCACCTTCTCGTCCAGAATGCTGATCAGCGTCTTGGATTGCAGCTCCACAAACTCCTCGAGCTGAGCATTCGCCCGCGACGCTGCACCGCTATGATCACAATCACCCAATGGCTGTGAGTCGGACGCTACGGCCAATACGTCGTCAATCATCTCGAGGACGGTCTGGTGGAGTTTGTAAACTGCTGAGGGCTTGGTGGGAGGTGTGTCACCGAACATCGCGTCGGTTGATGTACGGAGGAGCTGCCACGCATTAGTATCACTCTGCATGTTAGTGATTCGCCGCCCACTCTGCACACAAGTGCTTGCTTACCGTCTGCATGTGGAGCAGCTTGCTTTTCACAACTTCTTGGACCTCGGCACACAAGTTGTGCGCGGGGACCACATCAGGAGTTGAGGTGACTGCTTCGGCGTCGGGGCGGGTCTCGGCGGCGATATCCGTTTGAGTGGAGCTATTGCGCAGCCTTGAACTAGTCACTGCTGCCTCCTGTTTTTCCTCCAACTCCTTGGACTTGACCCGATACGTCAGGATCCCCAATGTCTTCAGTCGCTGTGTAACCGAGAGAATGGGCCGGAAGTAGTTTGGATTGTGCGTCTCTCGCATGCGCTTGATGAAAGCTTCATACTCGATCTGTAAATCCCCTCTGGGATTCCACGCGCGCAATTCGTCGTCCTCGTAGCGTGCGTAGCGTCCCTTGGTTGACGGTTGTTGCTCAGTGCTGTGGCCGATAGTGAAGCCGTGCTCGGCTCGGAGACTGGTAGCTTTGATGTAGAAGGAGGCGGTCGACAAACCGCTGTAGAGACCCCGCTTGGATGCCTCCGCTTTGTATATCTCCGTCTGCTTTGCCCACGTCAGCGTCTTATTCGCCAAGTGCGTCTCGAGCATGAGCCGCTTCTCCTCGGTCGAGTACCGCCCGATCCCGCGCTTGCGTCTGCGCTTCCCATTCTTCCCCTTGAGCGTATCATCCTCATCTAGCTGGCGTTTCACGACAGTTCTAGCCGGTGCATCAGATCCGGTATGAGCCGGCTTGCGGGGCTCAAGCGACGACTTCATGTTTCCAACGGCACGGTTCACCTCGTCCGAGTGGCGGAGATTGCCGTCGTCCTGGCCGCTCATTTCCTCAACTTCATCGCGCTCGTCAATCGCATCTAGTGGTCGCTTGGTGGTTGCTTTAGCTGGCGTGTCAACTGCAGCTCCGGGATGATCTGGTTTGTTGTGTTGGAGCGACGGCCGCGCGCCGGCACCGGTCTGGTTCTCCTCCTTCGAGTGGCAGACATTGTCGCGGCCGTGGCCGCGCGCCTCCTCCGCATTGTTGCGCGTCTCCTCTTCCTCGTCGCGCGAGTCTTCAGCACCTAGCATTCTCTCCGCGGCGGCCACGGCTGCTGCGGCGACTTGGACGGCGGTCTTGTCCGGTTCTATCGACACCATTCTTTAGAACCCCCTTCTTAAATCCATATCATCACGTCTCCGACCGGCGCTCCGACTCCGACCCGACTCCGATCGTACCACAAATTCGGTACGAGTCGGGGTGTCACGCAGCGTTTTGATAGTGGAGTCGGGTGCAGCGCTCGCTGCGCTCACGCGACCTGCTTTTCGCGCCGGCCTCTCGTGCGAGGCGGATCGCTATCGTGACCGCAGCCAATGTGCGGGCATGTTCACCAGTGAGGCTTCACGCTCGCTCGCGCTCGAGATCTTGCAGCACCAGTTTGTGGGCCGATCGGAGCGTCTCCCCGGCCTGCAACGGCGACCGAAGAGTTGATCGAGTCTCCACTTACATCACCTTTCAGCGCACCCAGTGGTGGCCATCCATCTCGGTGTTCCCAATGACATGGGAGCGAGTGTGAGAGAGCAGCCTCGTTGCTGACAGCCAGCTCCTTTCACAAGCACAAGGGGAGTCGGCACTACGGAACCTTGGCTTCAACGATGACTTCCTCTCGTGAGCACACTCGATCGTGGGTGCATGCAAGTGATAGAACGAGAGGGGTGGAGAAAGGAGACTGTTTGGACCCGACAGTTCGAATCCGCCAAGTTGTTGTGTTGGTATGGTGCAGCTTTCGAGGGAGGAGGGAAAATACGTGAGAAGCCTCGTGCTGATTCTCCTCATTCTGCAATTCGACGACCATGCCGCGCAAGAAGAAGCGAGCCGGATAATCAGTAAAGGTGGCATCGGTGGGAGATCACAATGCGGTCGGGACGAGCAAGACCGACGTGCTGTGCGGCCGTAGCAAGTGCGTGTTCTCCGAGGCGATGCTGAAGGAGAGTACACTCAAGCTCGGCAAAGGTCACTGCTCCGTGATGTGCCGATTGGACCAAGTGTGTGAGGATCGGGTCCTCCTGCGCGAGATTCGACGCACCTGCCAAGCCATGAAGCAGATCCAGGTCGAGGCGTGGCATCTCGCGAATCTGCACACGCTGCGATGCTTGAGCGAGGGTCTCGAGCTGCCAGCGTTTGACCAACTATTCTTCACGCACTGCTGCTACGGCGCCTCGACGGCAGCAGCATCCCATGGTGTCCGGCAGATTCAGCTCCGACACCCGCAACTATGGAGAACCGTCGCGATCTACAAAGATGAGCGAGCGCGAGCGGATTACTCCCCGGTGATCACAATGCTAGTTATGACAGAGCACAAGTCTGAGCTGGGGAAGCAGATGGCTGTCAACGCTGGTGCCACGCTCCGAGAGCAGTTTCGCAAGCGCTTGCGGCTGTACATCAGCGTCCGCTACCACGAGGACACCACCCACATGACAAAGGCCGAGAAGAAGGCGTATCGAGCGAATCAACGTCTTCGTTCACCATATCACTACTGACGGCTACGAGTCGAGCGTCCTGTTGCATCGTTCGAAGAGCGCGGCTGAGCAGTAGACAGCACGCCACCGCACGAGCGACGCCGCGGACGAGCTCCAAGACGAGGATATCTGAGTTCAGTTGCCGGATAACTACTCCCCGGACACCGTGGTCGACCTCGATCCTGGCATGCGAGCGCTGTGTGCGGCGGTTTGCCGCACCATCGGCAAGACGCGCTGTCGACGACGCCGTAGTCGAAAGAGAAAGTCGCGGCGCCGCCGCAAGTCGAAGCAGAAGGCCGACTACACGTTCTGGATCCAGCGTGAAAACGCCGTGGGAAACAAGAGGCGGTGGACAAAGGACGTGGATGCTATCGTGAGTGTGAGCTCGAAGGAATACCGGCATTTGGTGGGGGTTTCGACGAGGGAATGCGTGGAAGAAGTCTCTCTTCGCACGATTCCAACAAGAGTATGGCGATCGAATTGCAGGGATGCCGCCGTTCAAGACCTCGTCCTATGCGTTGTACCTCGAGCGACCGCGCTACGTGCTGACGCACCTGCAGTCGTTACTGCGGCTCTGCTGGGACCACTGCTTTGCGAAGAGGAGGTTCTTCCAGAAGCGGTGCGCACAAGTGGCGGTGAACACGATCGCGGCACGCATTGCGCCGGTTCCTGACGCGCAGATACTGGTCGCTTACGGAGACTGGAGTCGACGCAGTGGCATTTGAGGACATGCTCCAAGTCGTGTGAAGGGGATGCGCGAGGCGTTCGCCAGACGCGCGACGGCGGTTCTATTGAAGGAGCTCAACACGAGCAAGCTCTGCTCGACCTGTGGCCAGCCGTTGTCGAAGGTGCGCTATCTCGTGGTCACGAGATCCGCGGCAAGGAGAGCCGTCGCCGGCGCCGGCGGCAGTAGAGCAAGGCAGTGTCCCGTGTGCATGAGAGCACGATGGAGCTCCAGCGCTGTCATCGTGTGTTGCGTTGCAACACCCAAAAGTGCCGCTGCAGCCATTGGGATCGTGATATCAACGCCTCCATGAACCTCATGCTGATCGCCGAGTGCGAGGTGACCGGCTTCGGATGCCCGTCCGAGTTTTGTCGGCAAAGTGCGTGAGGATGCGTGCGCGTGGTTGGAACGTGGCGGCGAGATCGCTGGCCACCCCGCACTTCGAGTCGATGCCAAGACGCTCGACAAGCGTACTGGCGGAGGAGTTGGATTGATGGACATCCATCGTGTGCGGTTTGTCTGTCAAAGTCAAGTCGTTCGACCGCGTTCGCCCTTGTGAACTGCCGCGAGGGTCTGGTTGAAACTCCTCATCGATTGTTGGGCTTGTTCCAGCGAGCGACGATCGCGGTATCCTGTCAACTCGGACGCTCTCTGGGTCCGCTGCGCCATCCAGCTCCGGTATACTTCGCTCTGTGGCTCTCGTCGTGCCGCAGAGTTGCGAGTGCTCTCTGTACCACTTGACGTCGTGCCCAGTATCTCCCAACCAGCACCATCGGTGGCGTCAGCACTCGTCGCGTCATGCGACTCTCGAGAAGGTATCCGTTGATTGTTAATGTCGGAAGTCGTTGGCTCCACCTCCACAAGCAGTGCCAATTCTTCTAACAGACTCGCAGTGTTGAAGCGCCAGGGTTTGCGAGTCTTTGAGGTTGTCTCGGTCTCAGAGAAAGAACTGTTGTTGTTGGTCGAAGAATACGATCCACTCAGTAGCTGCTCGAGATATTGTCGTGACTCGTCCATCGCTTCATGCATCGCGGCTGATTTCCTCCCGAGCGTTTCCTTCAGTACACACAGCTCGTCTTGGTCCGCTTCAATGGACGACTCACTTGGCTCGTAGCTCTCGATTTCTTCCAGCGCAAGCCTGATACGACATGCGAACGCGTGAAATCAATATGTAAGCGCCTGTGAGTTCGTGAGGACAGTCCAGGTGCGCGCTGAACGCAATTAAGCTTACTTTGTAGCTGTGATTTGCTCCTGTATATCCTTGGATATCTTGCGCTTGAATCGCTCGAGCGTCATGGCATTGATGGACGTCGCTTTTTCTTGATAGGACATGCGAGCGCGCTCAAAAGCTATAGCCGAGCCGCTCTTGCCTTGCTGCTTCGATTGGCCCCAATATCTCGGGTGCTTCATACTCTCCAGCAGCTTGTCTGCCCGAAGCACAGATCCGTCGTCCAGCGCAGAACCACTTTTGATCGTCGATACATGAGATTCTGGAACACGAGAATATCGGGCGGGTTCTGCTTTGCGCTGGTTGTCGACGCTAAAGTCGCTCGTCTCTCGGATAATGCTCGCATTCAGTATGCACGCTTGAGCATCGGCAGCCACTTTCTTCATGAGCGTTAGTTCCTCTGTAGCTTGAGCTAGCGCCAACTCTTTTGTTTGCTTTTGCATCTCGCAAGCCGCTAGTCTCTCGTCTGCATCACGCTTTTCCCTTGGCGTGGTTAGAACAATCAGACAATACGTGAGCTACCATTGTGCCTCTGCGCATGCAGCAAGTTGGCACCAATAGCCTATTCGAACCTGTTTAGTTTGGTTGAGTAAGCTACTTGGCATGCGAGTTCGTTTCGGCACTTTCGCAACTCAGCTCGAAGCTCGGCTGAGAGACGCTCCGTCTCCGTACAGGTAACACGAAGCGCAGTCATCTCCTGCTCGAGCTACCAGGAACAGCAACAAACTCGTCAGCAATGAAGGAATCTCCTGTGTTCCCTAACAAACGCTCCACACCTCTTTCAGTTCTTGCTGGTGCTGCGTCTTCAGCAATCGGGTGAGTTCTTGACCGGCCTTCACTTCAACCTCAAGTATCTTGACCTGAGTCTTGGACTGGATCTCGAGAAAGTCAAGAAACTCTTTGTTTGACTGCTGCAGTGTGGATTGAGAAGCACCATCAAAGTCGGGATCGCCCTCTTGCGATGCCGCCACAATTTGTAGCGCATTGTCGATCATCCGGAGGATTTGTGTGTGAAGCTGGTGCAACGCCCGCGATGCTTCTGTGATGGGTGAACTCCCCTCCACTGCGGAATCCGCAGTCTGCAGCAACTACGATGACACAGGATGAGCACGAATACGTTAGAAGGCACATCAAACGGCCGAATCACTGTATCTATACCTAGAGTGATTAACAAGGCTGAAAGCATTTCTTACCATCCGTATGTCAAGCAACTTGCGTTGAAAAATCTCTGCTGCGGAATGTGGCAAATGAACACGTGTCGTTTCTCGATCAGAATTCGCTTCTGGCTCTGGATCGTCGGTGTTTACGGCCTTGTCGTCCGTGAAGATAGATTGAGGAGCGAGGGTTTGACAGCCTCGATCACATTGATCTTGGATATGGCGCGTCACTGTTGCCTTGTTACCGATATTCTCCGATCTCGAGACCGATTGAAAATCCCCTTTCGCAGCAGTAGCGTCCATAATTGTGCCGTATTCCTTGGTAGCTACGCCTTCGCATCTCATCTGAGTCTTGTCCGCACGTGATATAGTGTTTGACTTGGATAATCTTCGTGAGAAAATACCGCGGAATTCGTTCACGAAGCTCAGCCTCTTCATCGTCAGCGAAGTTCGAACTCTTGGACTGTCGGCATACCCCAACTCGCGCAATCTTCCACCTCTTACTACCACAGGTGACTTCTTCCCATACTGTCGCTGCCGTGAGTGATCGTTGCAAGGTGTTTTCGCGGTCGCCATAGATAGAGAACTGTCGTCAAGTGTACAGTCAATTGCTGGAGGTGCTTGCACTGCACAAGTCGACACGGCTAATCCAGCGCGTGTGCCAACGGCAATCTTATGCGTCTTCGTATCACTGGAGAGAGTAGGCGGCAAGATGTTAGCTGCTCCATCCGCTACATCGGAGTCGTAGTCTTCGACAATTATCGAGTCCTTGCGAGCGCTGGGGACAGTGAGTGTTGCCAACGAAGGGGAGGTGCTGACCGCGTGCCCCTCATTTTGGATAGTGGCTGCTCTGGGGCTTTTGACAGGAACTTCTGTGTCTTTGCAGCGCACAAATAGGGATTCACATTTGCCGCCATTGATGCGCGCTTCAACTGACAGACAAGAGTTTTCAAGCTTCGGGAGGATCTGAGTGTTCATCGCGTCTCCGGCTGGAGTCTCTCCCTCTTCGCCACTAACACGTAGCGATGTCAATTGTGTACCGATGCCACCACCCGTTGCACATGTGTCTTACCTCACGTTGCTGTAGGTGTCGTTGTTGGCTTCTGAGTATGCTGGGCTGCTGTTTGAGACTGCAACTTGCTCTAGCTCCTAGTGGTGCACAGTTTTGACATTTCTATCAACTTGCCGAGATGGTTTCGCCTCTCACTCTCTCCCAGCGTGTATACCTGCTTGTCCGAAGGATTGGGGCGATCCGGGATCGTCTCGAGCTCCATTTCCGTTGCACAGTCGTAAGGAAGTGAAGTAGCTTGCTCAATGAGGATTTGAGCTACATACTGTCGCTGCTTTTTGCTCGCTCCTTTTGCGACGCCGATGTGATGCGGACACGTTAGACCCATTGAGCTGTATCGGGAGGTTGAAGGATCTTTGCGTATATACATGCTGTCCTTACTTGATGCCAGGAGCTTTTTGTCCTCGCTTGGACAAACCAACGCAAGGCCAACCTGAGCAGCGAGGTTTTTAGCACTCATTCTGCAGGCTGGCGTGACTGACACCTTGACAAGAGCACAGAGGGTGTCAGACTCGGAGATGCACAAGATGGACGTGAGCAGTAACTGATTTACACGGTGGAGGTGGAGCAGAAACAACTTGAGGAACTCGCGCGACGCCGAGCTGACCTGCTTGAACCGAGCAAAAAGAAGTTGGCGACCAGTGTCGGTGGTAGCTTCGCTCGCCTCCATCATATGCTTGCTGATCGCGTACGGGACCAACGGTTCAAATCTATCGAGCAGACACTGGCGAGTCAAAGCAACGAGCATCGTGACGTCACCACAAGGTGTCGTTATCAGGGAGAGAAGGAAGAGAGCGAGCGAGGTACATGTTTAACAACGGCTGTGATAGAGTGCGGACTGAATAGTGCGAGGTCGGGCAGGTCGCGTGTGAGGCAGTACTCCAGCAAGTCCAGAGTCTCCATGCGTGATCCTTCACGGCGGTACAGTCCCTCTTCTCGTCGATGGTTCTCGTCCAGATACTCGATCATCAGCGCCAATTGAGTGAGCATCTGGAGAGTAATAGGAGTTCGTGATCCCGTTTCCAGTCGAGGTGGCACGGTGAGAGAGCTTCGTCGAGCTGACGCTCGCGGCGATTTCAACATGTGACCAGCGGCTTGCAGCCACGCTAGCGTTGGCGGAGCAAACTCGCCGCGCATGTTGCTAGTCCGCTTGCTGAGAAAATGGACAGGTCCAACAGAATAATCAACCTGACAACCACCTCGCCACAAAGGGACTACTAGTATATTTAGCCTCCTCCAGTGTGTCAACCGACGAGCGTGGTCTCTTCCGTCCCATCTTTTTGGTCTGTAGATAGTGACGGTGTCTCAACGGACGGGAGGACCCAGCACGGATCAAAAGAGCAGTCCTTGTCCGGATTACGATTCACCCATGTCCCATCGACACACACACGCACGTCCCAGTCACATTTCTGTTGGGGGGAGCAACCTCATTTCGTCAGCCAGCACGATGGCATCAAAAGCACCGCGCACACTTTGACTGAGAGACTTTCCTGGGGCGAATCCCAGTGCGGAATCTCGTAGCGTCTTGGAGACACTCCTGGTAATACGAGTGCCGTGGTAATTGCAGCAACGCACGCGAGTGTAATCCTTGTCGTCTTCATGGCTTTCGTGCGCGCTCCGCTGCTATGAGAAGGTCGGAGATCGGAGAATGTGGAATCCAGCAACTGGAGCTTGCCGTCACGAATAAGAGGAAAGGGCGGGAGAAGACAAATCAGACACCAGAACATCGATGCCGCCAAACCATCGCTGTGTTTTTCTATATAACATCCGGATGTGAACACGCATCTAGAGAACGGCAAGCGACAGTATCGAAGCTCACGAACGACCGACGGCAACGAGTTCGAGATCTCCGTGCAGCTGCCGTAGGAGACGAGCGACCTCATCATTGGAACACGCGTTCTCGATCACGGTGAGGCGCGCGGACATAGCGCTGCGACTGCTAGCGAACACGTTGGTCAGCCGAGGCGACCGCGCGAGCAACTGGAGGATTCGAAGGTTCCGAGAGTACACATCGGAGGGCTGACTCTCGCTGCCGATCGCGAGAAGCTGTTGCACGAACTGCATCCACACCGTCGACCCGCATACCTCCAGCGTGGAGATGCACTCATCCTCCATCAATTTGAGCGAGCCGCTCAGGACGAGGCCACCTGACCGCTGCTCGAACGACTCTGTCAACGCGTTGACCAGCAGAGTCACCAACGCGCTCTCCATTTCTGCAGTGATACTCGCAGTGACACCAACCAGGCCGTCCGTGCTGCAGGATACAAATGAAAGTAGGCATGTCCTGTAGAGGAGTATCAACGTGTGCAGCCGCATGGGAGATCGGTCCACCGACTGTCGAGAAAGTGTCGGGATCAGAAGTTTTGGCAGGGTCGCACCCAGGTTCATATTCCGGAAAACCCGGCAGACGTGTTGCACCAGCTCGAGCCGCTCGTGGTAGGCAAGATCGGCGTCCTTCTCTGCAGCAACTGCGTCCGTGCTAGAAGGGGGCGGAAGCGGATTCAGCGCAGAGCTCATCAAGAAACTCACCAAATGGGCCATGTCGAGAGCTTCACGGCGCTGGAACAGAATGTCGATCAGGAAACTCTTCGCTTCGCTACTCACACTAATGCTCTTGCAGCATCCTGTAAGTGCTCGCACCAATGCAACCGGATAGCGCGGGAGATGGTAGACTAACGCGACGAACTGAACTTGGTCTTGTGCCGACAGCGCATCAAAACGCGACGAAGTCATCATGGGCTCGTCTCCCGCAGGAGAAATGTCGAAGAAAGTGATTACGTTGCTCATGATGCCGTCCATTTGCTCGCTTGAGATCAGCTCAGTGGGGAGTTGCTTCATCACCAAGATCATCGTTGCGAGACACTGTCGACCGAGATCCATATAGGCACTGTCCAAGTGTCCCAAAAACTTCGCAAAGCACCGGATCCAGTCGAGGATGACATTCCACACGGGCCACGGCTTGCAAGAGGTGAGGTGCGCGACCACAAAACTGGTGCACATCCGGAAGAGGACAGATCGGGGAGAACATACTGCGTAAAATCGTGTGAAGGTTTCGATCAAGTCGCTTCCTCTCTTGGCGTCCTCGGAATTGGAGCTGTTTTCGGCATCAAGAAGTTGGGATAGCACATCCAGAGAGGTGGCGATGATCGGCTGTGAACCAGAGAGAGAGCGCAGCTCCGCCGATTCCCGGTGCTTGTCGAGAATCCCAACAACGAAGCTGCGGACACGAGAGTCGAGTTCGGATCGACCGGGGATCAATGTAGATGACAGTGGCGTCAGGAAAACGCATGCATACTTGGCGAGGGAGACGTTGATGGTCAGCCAGCGTACTTGCGATGGGTCGTTCTCATGCGCCGCGATCGAGCTTGGAAACATTGGAAATCGCTGAAGCAGGAGTTCGTCATAGAGCCGAAGCACAGTCTTCATCAAAGGCTGCTTCGTATCCAGCGACATCAAATGAGCGGAATTCGACGCAGTGATAAGCGTCGCGCACTCGACGATATAGTTCAGGTGTTCGATGAAGTCATCCGGCAAGGTATCCACGGTGTCGCTCTCAAGGCATTCCAGCCACAAGTCGAGCAGCGGCTTCAACAGTGTGCATGATTTCTCCTGCCAAAAATGCGCAGCGGGAAGTCCGGTTTGAGCGTGCCCCGCAGTCGCAACGGGAGTAGGATACAGCAGCAGCGTCTGCGTTGTCAAAACGGAGCACGAGCGAGCTCGATCTCCACCTGCAGTTGACTGCGCGGAAGCACTTCCGGGTGCCCTCATCGACGAAAGCAGCTTGTGCAGCACCGAGAGAGCCTGGAAGCGCAGCACAAGACCGCTGGAAGCCGCTTTGCTGGCCTTGCTTTTCTTGGATCCCACATCAGTCGCCAGCAAGTTGTAGCTGTTCTTCACCTTGATGCCTTGCGCCTGCGACGATGCGATCAGGTCCTTGAAATTCTCAATCAGCCGTCCGAGGCGCTCGCTGCCGGCCTCGACGCAGATCAGCTCAGGTGCGACCTCAAGCAGCGCCGAGATGCCGCGGAGCGTATCCTTGCGGATACCGACCTGAAGGTGTGTCAAGCCGCTGCAGAAGTAGACGGCGATGAGCGCGGCGAAGGGTGAGAGAGACTTGCCTTCGACCAGTACAGGCAACATGGCCTTCCACGTCGACACTGCCGCGTCGCGCACCACGGCTTCCTCGTCCACGAACGCCGGCAAGAAGCGCTCGAGCACGACCGCAACGTTGGCAAGCAGGTTGCTCGCGGCCGAGGGTTGCGCCACCAGCTCTCGCAGACCCTGCAGCGCGCGCTGGCGCATGTTCCCATTGTAGTGCGCGACTTGCGCCAGCAGGTCCTGCAGTGTCAGGTTGCGATGCGTGACGGCTGCGTCGCCCTTATCCGCGAGCACAGACTGCTCCAGCAGGTTGATGCGCCGAGAAGAAATCGCCACGCTGGTCACATTGGCAGCCTGCGGCGCGCGCCGCCCGACCTTGCGCTTCGGCCGCTTGAAATCCCCGGGCTTCTTCTTCACCTTGGTCGCCACCGCCGCGCGTACCATGCTTCCAGCTCCTTGGTGTCCTTCCTCGTTCTGTTGCCGCGCTGGCTGGCGCTAACAGAGTGTGGGCCAGCCAGTCCTTTCACCCATTTGATTGGCTGCAAATACAATAAGACGTTTTGATTCGATGAAATCATGCAAGCTTCCTTTCCCGCCTCGATAACTACAACGACCTCTACTTCCTTGGCTCACCGCTGCTGATGGTTGATGAAGCGCAGCGCCAGGAGCGCGAGAAGACGGAGCACGGCGATCATGGCCACGGTGGCGCCGAAGTTGCGCCAGAGGTGGTCGTACTCGGCGCCGAACACGTCTTCGACATACGTCTTGACGTCGGCGTAGTCGACGGTGACTGGTGCGCCTTGAAGCGGCTGGCAACCAAGCGCCGTGCCGTCACTCGCAGCGTCGCAGTTGGCGAACACAATGGCTGCGAGCACGTTGAACGAGTACCGCTGTGGGTTGATCTGGTACACCCAGTTGTAGCCCGCGGGGATGGCGTTGGCTGGCGGGTTGAAGCCCATGAAGAGGAAGCACATGGTATTGACGAGCACGCCGAGAACCATGGCGACCTCGGCGCTCGGCAGTGCGTACGTCAGGAGCTGGCCCGTGTACGCCTGCAGGAGAATGAGCAGCGCTGTCGTAACCCAGTATAGTGCCGCCGACGCGACGCCGGTGAAGCCAACCATGGGGTAGAAGACAGCGGTGAAGAGCAGCGCGCTCGCGAACACGAACGGGATCTCGACGAGCGTTGTGGCCACGAAGTACCAGAGTGCGTTGTACGTCTGCGCGGCGCGCTCGCGGTAGAAGGCGCCTCGATCGGCAATCGCGACCGGTAGCACGCTGAAGAAGGACACGATGCCGTTGAAACCCGTGACCAGGAAGAGCATGCCGATACCCGCGTTGATGCCCTGATACGTGCTATAGTCGGCATCCACGAACACGATGCCGAAAAACAGCGCGAGGACCAGCGAAATGATGAGCCGCGTCAAGTTGTACGAAGCCGTTCGCCAATACGTCGCCCAGCTGCGCTGCATGAGGAACTGGAATTGGGTTGCATTGCTGGCGGCACGCTTCAGGGAGAATCGCACCTCTGGGATCTCCGGAGACGAAGACGACACACCCGGAAGAGCAAGCGCAGCGTCCAATGCTATCTGAAGCTCGCTATGCTTGAAGTGTTCCACGAAGTCGCAGTGTGCGCGCTGCCCTTCGCTGCTTCGTGACGAAGCGCCATTGGCGGTGTTCACGCCTGCACCGATACATTCCAGCATCCATGTCGCAGGGTTATACGCCGGCGGAAGGGCTGCAACTCCAGGGATATGCTCGAAGTAGTCAATCAGTTTGCGACAACCAACTCCGACGTCTCCGAAGAACACCGTTTCTCCGCCTCGCCGCAGTAGTAGCACGCTGTCAAACAGCGCGAAAACCTCGGCGGAAGGCTGATGGATTGTCGTCATCACTGTCCGACCCGACCGCGCAATCTTCTGAACGCCATCCATGATGGCCTTGGCAGAAAAAGCATCGAGCCCACTGGTCGGTTCGTCTAGGAAGAGCACGCTGGGCTGAGCAGCCAGTTCGACGCCAATGGTGAGGCGCTTGAGCTGCTCCATCGAGCTTCCACGAACAATCTTGTCAGCGATCGGTCGGAGATCCAGCAGATCCAGGCACTCCTCGACCGAAGCTAGCTTCTCGCTGTCCGGTACACTCTCGTTCTGACGAAGAAACGCGCTAAACATCAAGGCCTCTCGAAACGTAGCTGCGTCGCAATGAACGTCGGACTGCTCGCAGTATCCAGTGCATCGCCGCATGACGAGGTCCGTGGCTTCGTACCCGTTGAGCAGGATCTTGCCGCGAATCTTGCCACCTGTCTTGCGATGCGCGATAACATCCATCAGTGTGGTTTTGCCAGCACCGGAAGAGCCCATGAGTGCCGTCATAAAGCCTGGGCGAGCGTATCCAGACACTCCTTTCAGGAGGTCCAGCATGTCGGACCTCCCTTTGCCCGGTGCGGGTACGGAGTACCATAGATCCTGGAAGGCCAGCGTGACCGGGGTGAAAGAAGGTTTTGTGCGGATATCCACCGCAACCTTCTCGGGTTGTGCCGTGATCTCGATCCCTTGACTTCCGGTCGGAGTCTTGGCGAGATGATAGTCGCTACCTCGAGGGGTATCAACCGATCTATCCACAGACAGAATCAAATCTCGTGGAGCAGCCTTCACGTCCGTGGTTCCCAACTTGTGGGCACTGTGAGCATCGATGACGCTGCTTTCTTCCGGACCTTCGAAGCGGCGGTACTCGAGTGCCCACGTTGCGATGACGAGGAAGACGACGTATGATAGCAGCATAAAGAGTATTCCTCCGACGACCCAGGATTTATCCGATGGCACATCAAACAGCGACAGGAAGTACTCGCCCATAGTGTTGGCTCCCGAGGCCATGCAGTAGTCGATGCCGTCGTAGACGCAGACGTTGAACTCTGGTGCCCGATACTGATTGACGGAGAGCGCTCGAATACACCACGCCATCGGGCTGATCCAGTACAGCCAAATGAGATAATCGGGGATCTGTTCACGCGGGATCACGAAGCCGGCGAACATGACGAAGAAGAGGACCGAAATCATCGCGAGCGGCATCGCGACATATGTGTTGGGAGCGACAGTCACCAGCATGAAGTACCACGCTCCAAACATGACGCTCGTCAGAAAGAGGATGATCTCGTACACGATAAACTCGAGTGCCGTCGCCGTGAACCCGCACATCCAGTAGATCATGCATCCAAACACGATCGTCTCGAGTAGCGCGGCGGGCATTCTGCTCAGTGAGTTGGCCAGCACGAACGACGACGAGCGGAAGAAGTTGGCGCGCCGCTGCTTGTAAAACACACTCCGTGCCTCCATCAGGGTTGGAATTTGCGACGCCTGGCCGAGAGAAACGAAGAATGTGGCCGAGAAAATGACGCCCATGACGACCTGGATGTTGACTGGGTCGAATTGGTAGAATGTGCTGGCGTACAGCAATCCCATGACGACAGTCATGAACGTGCGACCGATCAGGAACGCAGAGTTGCGACCAAGTACGAGCAACTCGCGCCGCACGAGCGCCAATGTGCTGCTCAAGAAGCCTTGCTGGAATTCGGGAATTGAGTCGATGTACGTGCTCGTGTCTTCCAGAATTGTTGGGCTTAGTGGGGCAGCCAGATCTTGTAAGTGCCGCTGGAACGCAGTCGAGTTACTGAAAGCGTCAGCAAAGTCCTCTGGCGTTCGCGGATGCTGTCGCTGTTGTCCGTCAGTCTCCGTTGGGCCGACTTGGTACTTGGTCTGCTCGTCGGTTCCCAGATCGAGCAAAAAGTCGGCAAAGTCGCGCTCCTTGGGACAGGCAAACCCTAACGCCTCAAAGTACTCGGCAATCGTTGATTCGGGGCCGTGATACACCACACGGCCAGCGTTGAGAACCATGACGTTGTCAAACAGCGCAAACACCTCGGGCGATGGCTGCAGCAGTGCGATCACAACTGTCTTGCGGAATTCGGTGGCGAGACTGCGCATCGAGCTGATGATGTCGAAAGTGGCTGCACTGTCCAGCCCAGTAGAAATGCTGTCGAGCATCAGAGCCAAAGGCATCCCGTGGAGCATTTCGCCAGTTGTCACGCGCTTCCGCTCACCGCCCGATACCCCGCGACGCATACCGTCCCCGATGATGGTATTCGCGCACTCATGCAACCCGAGCTGCTGCAACATGATGGCTGGAAGATGCTTGAGCAGCACACGAGCAATGTCTTGTGCGGTTTCGTTCGTTTGGGGATCGTCGCCACGGCCCAACAAATCCTCGACTCGGCGTTCGAAGTGCGATGAACTGAACTTGTGGGCGAACGCGAGCGTCTCGGCGACCGTTAGTGCTGCGAGGTGCACGTCTTGCTGTCCCACATACGAGACAAACTGCGGCAGCGTTCGTTTGAGTGCGACTTGCGAGCGGTCGTTGTACTCGATGTTACCATCGACTTGGACGCGTTTATCTTCGAGAGGGAACCGCCCGCTGAGTAACTGGAGAAGTGACGACTTGCCCGAGCCTGGCTGCCCGAGTACAAGCGTCATCGTTCCAGGCTCGAACGTCCCGGTCACATCACGGAGAATGTGCTTCGTCACGATAGCACTGCGCTGCTCTTTGCCCGCGAACGGCATCGATGATGCTATCCCGCGAGCCGATTTGATCAGAACGGAAGGCAATGTAGGCAGTTCTGGCGCAAGGTCAGCCGTATCGGACAGGTCGTGGGCAATCGGGATGTCGACCGTCAAGGAGACGCTTCTCATGCGAACCGACAGCTGCGGTAACGGCTTGGCGGACGCGCGCTGGAAGTAGTCGGCAACATGACGGTGGAATCCCTGCGGACCGCGTTCCAGCAGCGACTTGGCTGTGGAGTTGGCGGTGTCGCCCGCCGCGGGTGTTTCCATATTGTCGAGCGACTTGACGCAGCGGAGGAGGAGAGAGCGTGACTCGAGCAGGCGCACTTGGAGACTGCCAGCGTGGCATCGCAACCCACGCAGGAGGAACTACTCACTCTCCGACGCTGTTTACACGAGCAACGTCCGCCGTCATCACCGGCTACTATTCAGCATTCGAACAAGGTCCGAGAGCACACGTACTCGTCGTCGATCGACTCGATGCCAGGAAGCGAAAATATATGACGTTTGGGGAAGTGATATGCGAGTGACATATTTTGAAGTGAAGCATCGACGAGTGCCTATCCACTACCTTGCAACCAAGCGTGCGCAACGGAGCGGATGTTGCCGTCGTGCTAGGTTGGCGCTTTCTCGCAGCAACGGGAACCGAGTGGGCAGTGCTCGCGCGTTGGTGGTGGCTGGCGTTAGTCGATACACCGACCGGCAGGCCGCAGGTGGATGCTGTCCAGTGCGGAGCTCCGTCTCCACGATCTGTGTTGAATACACTAGCGCCATGAAGCACGGCACGGCCGGGAGGCCGCCGCCGCGCACATCGTGGAGGCTGACGAAGCTCCAAGCGAGCTCCTGGTGCCGAAGTGGGTTCCACAAAAGTTGATTACCGCGCAGATCATTTTCGTCAACAAGGTCCACAATTCGACTATGTAACGGTATACGTTTCCGAGCGTGCATAGTGACGCCAAGAGAGCGGGAGCGCTCAGTTTGATTTGCTACAGTATTGAGTAATCAACGCGCTTGAAGGTCCTGTATTCCGGAAAGCGCCGTACCAATGATTGAGTACTCCACTATGATAATTCTACCCCTGAAATCGGGAGTGACTAGATTTCCGCCGCTCGCTTTGCGAGCGCGCCTACCTACTGGCTACTACCTAGAATACCGGCTGTTCCGTGTGAGCAGGCTCGAGCCGAAACTCCCGGACTCACGCTCTCTCGCTCTCTACCAAGTTCTTCAACCGCGTTGCAAGTACTCCGGTCTTGCTCGCTCTTCGAGCAGCTCCGTTGCCACGTGCAGGATGTTCAGCGAGACGTTCGCGTCAAGATCCCAAAAACTCTTGCAGCCACTGGTTTTACAGTGCAAAATGTTTCGGGATGTGGCTTTGCCATTCGGTTTGCCGTTCACGATCTTCGGGAAGGCGACGTCTTCGAGGTCTTCATGACAGTAATAGCATCGCTTGCTTG
>JAADYC010000530.1:0-18251 GCA_023338135.1 Phytopythium kandeliae | reverse complement strand
TTCGAAGGAGGTGAATTCCGAAGTTATCTTGCCTATGCTTTTGCTCCATGCGTCCTTTGCTTGTCCCTAGTGCTTCGCCTTTTGCGTATCACGTGATTAGCCAGTCGGTCATCCCGTGGCTCCTTACCCCTCCATGAACTTCGGGGAAAGCATTGAGCAAACACTTCCCGCAGATCGGAGATCGCTGATCCGAGATCGCTGATCCGAGATCGCTGATCCGAGATCGCTGCTGCAGATCGCAGATTGTCGCCCGGAGCTTGCCCGTCTTGGTGTTCCTCGCCGTTGCCGACCGTTTGCAGGCGTCGGTCCCGTTCAGATCGCGCTGCGAGCCGTTCTGCGTCGTTTGATCTCTGCTGTTGTACCGTCCATCGCATATCGGCCGCTGTGATCTGGGATCACTGCCGGCGCCTACCCCGTAGTAGATGTTGCTGCACTCGTCCCGTCGCCGGGCATCCGTTGGTGTCGCTTGTGCCCGCTAATCCGTCGTTCGCGACGCGTAGCGCTCCCCCTTCGCATTCTTCGATTGATCTTCAGACCACCAGTTGCTGTCGCAGATTTGTTGACGTTAGGTCCCACGTATTTGGCCGGTGCCGCGAATTCGGCGGAGATTTTCTACACTCGGCTCACCACAGGAGTGACGCCGACGCGGCATGCGTTATGCATACGTCAATTGTTTGTTGTCTCGGATAGACCGCTCCAGAGGCAATGGATGGATGCACAACTGTCCTTCGAGCGAACGAACGAGCAAGCGAGCGAGCACGAGTGCAATGTGCTCTCTCGACGGACGGCGACTGTGGTGCGGGTAACCCCTGTTGGAATACAATGCTTCACAAGGCATTGATAGCGTTTGTGGGTTTGCAGAGCAAGGATTTCGTCGACTCTCTCAGACGGGGACAGTGCGCGTGCGCGCTCGACCAGTCGTAGCCGTCGCTTGTGCATCGGTCCGTTGTCTGGCACGCACACTGCGAGTCACCTCGGCGCGCGGGACCAGCGAGTGACCTTGGCGTGTCATGCCCAAACGATTGGCGATCGGGCAGTGGGCGACGCGGCGGGTCGATTGGAGAGAGGAGGGCTGGACCCTGGCTATAGAGCTGTCTCCGCCCGCCTGTGTCACTGCATCCAAAGTCGGGTCCGAGGATCCAGAAGAGATGTGGCAAACCCAAATGGCATAGTGAGGTGGAGATATTTGGCGGGAACACCCATCTCGGTGACATAGGCGCGCGCGCCGGTTCGCGGGCAAACGTCGGACGCGTGGAGCAATTGGGACAGGAGTGCCGCCCCGTCTGTGTGCTGGTCAGTGAGTGCGTACCGTGGCTGTCAGAATGTTACGCCTGGGCGATCACGGCGTCGAGGGAGAGAGCTCAGGTAATCACCCGAGTGCGCCTGTCCATAGGAGGAGGTGTACCGTACCAGACGGATGTTTCGGCATGTCAGGCGGGCGGCGGTTTCGGATCAGAGAGTTGGTGGCAGCAAAGCCGCGGCGGCTGGTGTCGTTTCCCGAGTCAGGCTCGGGAGCTTCATTTGTCTACGCTGCGTCATGCGCGCGAGAGCGCGAGAGCGAGAGAGTGTGTGCTGCGATGTGTCTGTCTGTGCGTGTGTCCTGCCAAGGGCTCTTCTCTCGCCTCCCTCTCGTTTCTCCGTTGTGGCATCCGTTGAAGCGACAGGCTGTTTGACAGGCTGCCCGCCTGCCCGCGTTCACCCCGAGATGGGCGAGATTGCGCCGACACGGATTGCGAGTTGACGTACGTGCCCACGTTTGCACCACACCAATCGCACCCCCATTTCCCGTCACCCAATCGCCGCCCACGGCTTCCGCGCATACTCTTCGTTTCGATAACCGGTAGAAATGCATGCTCTGTGATTCACACATTTGCCGTTATCATATCTCGCGCTCCGCCATATTCACTCTCCTGGCAGTATTGATCTCTCCAGCGTAGCTACAATCGCGAGGGTCGACGGCCGCTTCGGCTGGCTCGTCAACAACCACATGCCGGCAGCGTGGTATGATCATCCTGGGTTGCTGCTGCTGCTGCTGTCTCCAGGCTGCACGCGACTGGCGTCTCGGCCATGGCGCGACCGACAAAGACACGGGGGCCGACCAGTCCGATGACTGCGCGCCGACCCGCCCAGCAACGCGAGACGAGACGCCGCGTGGACCGCCGCAACGCTGCGGCCGCGCACGGCTCGGCGCGGCTTGGTGAGCGCGGCTCGCGCGCGCGCGTGCGCGGCATCACAGACCGAGCATGTCTCCGTCGCTAAATGCTCCACGACAAGTACGCGGGCCAAGGCGGCCGGCGTTTCTCATCACCACCGCGCTCGAGTGGTCGATTCGCTGCTCGACCGAGTCCTTGGCGTGAACACACGCACACATGGCATGCGCAAACTGACAGCTGCAAGCAGCAGCTTTGGTCCGTGTCGATGGCTCGCGCGCGCGTGTTTCTCCCGCCGGCAGCGACGAGGTGATCGCACAAAGACGTCGCCGACTGGCCAGCCAGCCAGCCAGCTCGCGCCACGCCTCGCGTGGTGAGCGGGGCTGTTACTGTGAGTCGAGTGGGAGCGGCCAACGCAAAGGCGCGGGGCCGACGGCACGTGGGCCGCACATCGCGCGCCATGCAGCAGTGGCGCGAGCCAACTGTTCAGCGCGCCGCCGGCTCGCACTCGGACCATCCGGAGACCCGGAGACGCAGCGCATCAGGCAGCGCGAGGATGGTCCCAACGCAATCGGAGCGAGAGATAGCGAGCGAGCGAGCGAGCTCCAAACGTGGACGCGTCGGCATCAGGTTGCACTTCAGTGATCCGCCGGCGTCAGGCCGCGCGGGGTCAGGCTTGGCTCGCCAACAGTCTAGCGACGCGACGGCCGGCAACGAGCTCCTCCGCTGAACGTGTTAGCGGCTGCATGACAAGCAGGCGAAGCGTGGGCGGCTATCGCGACCTGCGACCTGCGACCGTGACCGCGACCGCGACGAAGTAGGGCGAGCACGGCTCCGCTGGCCGGCCGCCGCTGGGACGCGCAGCGGCTCCGTCTCGCTGGCGCCGGCGCCGCCCAGAGCCGCGCGGGGGCTTCGCGTTTCGGACACACGCGCGGCCGCTGGTTGATCGACCGCAATGCGATTCCAGCCTGACAGTGGCAGTGGGCGGCCTGCACAGACGCCTTGGCTGGATGCAGGCAATCACATGGGACACCGTGCCGTCGTAGCTGTCCAATTTCACTTGGATTCAGTATAGTACTTGCGCACGGCCACCTGCGACATGGCTTCAACATGGCTTTGGCGCGGAGATCCGGCGACACCGAGCGAGCCGGCGGCAGCGGCGGCGGCTGCCGCTTCACGCCTGCCGACCGACCGGCAGCAGCAGCAAGGTACGTACGTACAGCGCGCACACGCTCTATGTGTATACGTTCGACGTGCGCGGCGGCGTGTGCTGCTGCTTCTTGCTGCTGCTGATGCTGCTGCTGCTGATGATCGCCGCGTGTCTGTCGGTCGGTCGGTCAGCGCGGCGCGATCCTTGCATCTGGGCAAATGTCCAGTGCATTTTTTCTCACGGCGTTGCAGTCGCGAGCCAAACTGTCAAGTCACTGCGCCACCACCTGTGTACCCGCCGTCGAGGGTCGGATCCTCGGTATAGAAACGTACGCGCGACGCTCGCGGCAGCAGGCGGCAGGCGGAAGCCGCGCGTGCTCTCCACCCTCCTCCACCCTCCTCCACCCACCACGGCGGCACACACGCGCGGGCGGGCGAGCGGCAGCCAACCGCGAGAGCCAAGAGAGCGGCGCTGGTGGCGGCGGAGGCGGCAGTCGTTCGTTCGCTTGGTCGCTGACGACAACGTTATGCTCTGGATTTCCTGACGAGCATGGAGCGAGCGAGCGAGCGAGCGACCGAGCGTCTGCGGCGGATTTGGCATCTTTCGTACGCCAGGCGAGGGTGCCAGCCAGCGCCGCACCGTGCGCCGCTGAACTGTAGCCTCTTTGTTGGTCTACATTGTCGGCGCAAGTCAAACCAGCTTTACGGTACCTGAGGGGTAGGGCGTGACGTACGTACGCCAGTCGCACGTCCGCGTCTCTGCCCGGCCCATCCTTCTTGGCGCGCGGGGATGCGCCCGACAGTTGCGCGCTCCGTTACTCCACCGTACAGTATAGAGCGCACGCTCGGGTGCACACAAGCAGCGGGCGTCACCGCCATGACGCCCGCCGGGTCGGCGCGCCGTGCCGTGCTTCCCGCCGTCGACGCCGCCGCCCGGCCGCGCGCAGCAGGAGCAGCAGGAGAGGAGAGGAGAGCAGGGGAGGGGCGCCGGCGGGTGGGAATCTCGCGTGTCTGGTCGCCGCTTGCTAGTCCAGCCTCGAGCGAGCTGCCGAGCGAGAAAGCGGCCGAGCCCTCTCCCTCGCTGCCATTCCCGCTTTTGCACGCTCGGAGGCGTACCAACCGAGCGACCGAGTGATTGACCGACCGTGTGAGAGAGACCGCGAGAGCGAGAGGCTGACGGAGCGACCAACGGATGGAGCAGATGCATTCGCAGCTCGTGTTCTCACGACCGGCGGCGGCGGCGACCGTGACGCCGACGATCTCGCCGGCGCTCAAGAGCAAGGAGGTGGCGCCGTTCCTCAAGAACCTGCGGCGCATCCTCGAGGTCGAGAGCCGCGAGATCCTGCGCTGGACGGACGACGGCAAGGCGTTCGAGATCCACGACCTGCAGCGCATGATGGATGTCGTGTTGCCCAAGTACTTCAAGCACGCCAAGTACACGAGCTTCCAGCGGCAGCTCAACTACTTCAACTTCCGCAAGTGGACCAAGTCGAAGGCCGTCGTGTGCACTTTCAGCAACCCGTTCTTCGTGAGGGACCAGCCCTACCTGGCCTGGCGCATCAACCGCAAGAAGTCGCTGCACCACAGCAGCTCCTCGTCCTCGTCCTCGTCGGCGGCGTCGGCATCGGCGGCCGCGGGCTCGCCGGCCAAACGGTCAGCGCGGAGAGCAGCCGGCGGCAGCAGGCACAAGTCACACGCCATGGTCATCAAGGTGCCGGCGCGTTCGGACGCGGAGCCCAGCAGGCGGCTGCCTCTCTCGCCCTTCCCATCGCCCACGGACGCGAGCGCGATGCACAGCGAGCTGACCGCCAGCGACGAGATGCTCGACGAGGTCGCTGCGCTGTTCGCAGCGGACGTCTCGCCGGTGGCGGCCGAGCGCGACGACGAGCTGCTGCGCGGCGAGTCGCTCGATTGGGTCGACGCGCTCTACTCGTCGCTCAACGCGTCGTCGGCATCATGCGCCGCCGTCCCGTCGTTCCAGGACCACGCGCTCGACTTCTGCGCGCAGGTCTGAAGCGGCGACGCGGCCAGCCTGCGCGCCGTTAATTATTATCGCGCCTGCCTTGGGCGGCGCGTCGCCATGACCAAGGAAGGATCCTCCTCGACGAGCGAATTCCATGAGGGGGTCGTACACTACGAGGCTGTAGCTGTTAGCCGTGCTTTGCGTCGCGAGAGACGTTTTACCACCAGTTTTTACAAATTGTGGATGATATTATCGCCGTGACAACGATTCCTAGGTCCTCCTTTTTGGAGCAGCGATCCACCACACAACCGTCGTTCATCAGCAATCAAAGCAACCAACCAATCCTCAAGTTGTCCTGCACTATTACAGCCAATGTCAATGCGTTTGCGTTTTGTTTTGACGAATCAGAGGAGATCAACATCGTCTATTCTCACCAATCACAGAGCAAGGATGAACGAACCCAGAATCGGATCAACGATCGTCCGCGTATTCGCTGATGATGCCCCCCCTCCAGCTCCACAACGCATTCATTCGTCTGCGCCGCCCACTCTGCAGTCAGTCCGCGTCGCGCCGCCGTCCACGCCGATGCCACGACGTACATACTGACGCGCCGCCCAACGCGATCCGCCGCGCCGCGCCGCTCCCCTGCCGATCGCCGCGTCGTCCAGCGCGCAGCAGCAGCGGCGGCAAGCGCACGAGGCGGCGGCAGCTGCCGCCAGACACAACCACAGACACACGAGGCGGCAGATGACGCGGAGCGTATCAGTCCACCGTGTGCACCGCCGCGTCACGCCGCGTGCGACTCTCCGCCACTTCGCCCGCCTTACCGCTCGCCCTCCTCTCCTTCTGCTGCTGCTGCTGCTCCTCCTTCTCCTCCTCCTCGTCTCCTCATCTCTTCCTTTCCTCGTCTCCTGCTCCTCTCTGGCCACCCAAGCGCGCGCTTCTCTCTCCATCTCTCCGCCTTTGTCGCCACGGACACGGAGCCGCTCGGTGCATACGGATGCCTGACGCCGTGCCAACGAGCGCCGTGGCGGCGCGGTCGACAGGCGTCGCAATGGGCGAACGTGCGCCGTCCATGGAGATAAAGGCACCATCAATGAAGCGAGCGAGGAAATGAGGAGGCGAGGACACTGGCGCCATCAAGGCGAGAAGAAGACTGGGTTGATGTCGCCACCGCAAGCTCCTCCCTAATGATATTAAATATATAATGTCACACGTCACAGAGTCACGGCGCGGTCGGTCATGGGTCGCGCCACCGGCGTCTCCCACGGCGCGAGGGCGTCTTCGTCGGCCTGCAGCAGCTGGTCGAGCGACGGGTACAGCGCGTCGATCCACTCGAGCGAGTCGAGCGGCAGCAGCTCCAGCTCGTCCTCGCTCTCGAGCTGCTTGGCGGCGTTGGCAGCGACTGTAGCGCGCTCGGACGCGCGGCGCTTGCGCGAAGCGCTCTTCCCTGGCAATCTTGAGGCCGACCGCGATGGCGAAGAGGACGAGGCCGCAGAGGCTGCAGAGCCCGACAGCGAACGCTTGCGCGTGATGCGCCACGTGAGCGCGGGCTGGTCCCTCACGAAGAACGGGTTGCTGAAAGTGCACACGACGGCCTTCGACTTGGTCCACTTGCGGAAGTTGAAGTAGTTGAGCTGCCGCTGGAAGCTCGTGTACTTGGCGTGTTTGAAGTACTTGGGCAGCACACGCTCGGTCATGCGCTGCAGGTCGTGGATCTCGAACGCCGTGCCGTCGGCCGTCCAACGCAGCACCGACGCGCTCTCGCTGTCCAGCATCGCGCGCAGGCTGCGCAGGAACGGCGCCACCTCGCGCTCCGGCGGCGTTGGGGACGGCGCCTGCGCTGCTAGAGGCGTGGGCGTGAGCGTTGGCGTGGGTGTGGGCGTAGGCGTAGGCGTGGGTGTGGGCATCGCGGCGCTATCGGCGGTACGTCGGAACGCTGCAGTAGCGACGCCGTCGGCTCGTACTCGACTGGAGGCGGCTTGAGGAATGATCACCTCGCTGTTGCGGTCGTCGGCGAGAGAGATTACGCGGATGGTTACGCTGTGGCGTACCTCGTGATGTCAACGACGACGACACGCGACAGGGCGGGTTACGTCGCTGGCGGCTGCACTGTGCAACACTACGGGGTACCAGCGACCGTAACCTCATCGACGGAGGGGCGACGTTGCACGCATCCCGTTACGAAATGGTTCGCAGTCGACCGCAGCAAATGGCAGGTCATCCATCCTTTCCCGGCAGCCGAGAGCTCGGGCGTCGCGCTATGTACTTCTGCATTCGTGTGCTGACTGCAACCTGTTGTCGGTGTCGCCCTTGCCGCGATCCCTCGTCGTCATCTGCTGACCGTCGCGCCAGCGTGAGTGCTCGACATGAGGGAAACCAACGGACGAAACGCCGGCCAACTGACTTCGCTCGCACCGCAGGCAGCATCCCAAGCTTCTGCCGACAGCACATCGAACGGATCAACAACGTGTTTCACCTTCCCCGTGCCGATCCCACGAGAGACGAATGCGAAAGAGCAAGAACGCAGCGTGTGAGCGAGCGACCACGAAGAGATCCGGCGCTTTGATTTCTCGAGAAGGCACCGCGACATGCTCGTGTGCGCACCGATGCATTTTGGGTCCGCGACGGCAGACCAGCGAGGGGCTCCTGTTCCAGTGTCTTACTGTACTGCCAATCGAGCTTCAACTCGAGGGCGAAATTGATTGGACAAACATGCTCGTGACGCGCGGCGACGCGGCCTCATCGCGATCTGATTCGGCGCACGGTGTCAGTTAGTCAGGCGACCCGCAGACTAGTACTGTAGCAACTCTTTAACATGTTAGTGATGGACGCGCGCCATGTCTCGATAGAGTGATGGAGTGGCACAGTCGGTGGAGACGACGAGCTCCTCGCGCGGCACATCGTGATCATGATCATCTCCTCGACAGACAAGCACGATCGGCCGCCTCACCGAAGCACGTAATCCCCCGACACGCCGCGGCCGCTGCTCGCGGACCAAGCAGGGACAACACCTGACCCGCGCAGCTCCTCGGACCAATGGACAGCCGACGCAACGGATCGTGTTGCAGCCGAAGCGCAAATACATGCACGCACGCCTGTCTACCTGCTCTCTCGACGCTCATAAGTGCTGCTATCGTACGAAACAAACTATCGATATGGACACACGGACGCCGCCGCGAGCCGCCCACCCACGGACGCACACGTCGCACGGCTCAAGAGTCCTTCATGAGCTCCAGCACGGCGCTGAGCTCCTCGCCGGTGAACTCCGGCGCCTGCGCCGGGTTCATGTTGCCCGAGGACGCGTAGCCCTCGCCTTGCGGCGGCGCGCGCAGGCTCGGCGGCATCGCCTGCGGGGTGTGCGGCGACGCCTCGTATCGGTCCGCGTCGCTGTCCGTCGGCTCCTCCGGCCGGATCGGTGCAAAATGGAGCGGCGGCTCCGACTGGTAGTATGGCGCCGTCGTCGACGCGTACGAGCTTGTCAGCGTGTTCTCGCTCGACGACCGCAGGTACGACGAGTAGCCGGCCGGCGCGCCGTACGAGCTGCCGTGGCTCGCGCCGCCGTAGCCGCCCGCGGCCGCCTGCGGCTCGTAGTAGCTCGCTCCTCGGTGTGGCTGCAGGTGGTGGAAGTGGAAGCCCGACCCGAGCACGCTGCCCTGCTGCGCGTTCGGCGGAGCCGCCGCGATCGAGTCCGACGGGAACGCGCGCGTGGGGAACGGCAGCCGCGGCCGCTCGTCCAGGAAGCTCTTCAGCCGGCGAGAGTCTCCCGGCGGCGCCGACAGGTACTCGTCGTCGCGATCCCTCTGCAGCTGCATGAGCGGCGACGGGCCACCGACGAGCGGGTACGAGCGGTTGCGGTCCTGGTAGTACTCCTTGTCGTCTCCAGCACTGTAGTCCATGACGCTTGGACCCATCGGTGGCGGCACGTGGTGCGCCGTTTGCGTGTACGGGTCCATCGCCGCAGGGTTGCCCGCGCCGTACGCGTTCTCACCGCTCGGTGCCGCCGCGGCGACGCCACCGTCGCGCATGGGGCGGACAGCGACACCCTTCGCTGCCTTGCGCTTGCTTGCGGCCTTGGGCTTGCCCGCGCCGGCGCCGGCGGCCGCCGACCCGTCCAACGGAGCGTTGCTGACCGAGACGCCGTAGCCAGCATTGCCGCGGTGGACGTTCTCCTCGTCCTTGATGCCCTGCGTGACGCTGCTGTGCAGCCGCTGGTGCTGCACGTACTCCTTGTAGTTGTCGCAAGCCCAGGAGCAGCCGGGCTCGACGCACTGGAAGAGGTTCTGGCCGTCCGGGAAGTGGATGCGCATGTGCCGCTTAAGCTTGGTGCTCGTGTTGAAGCGCTTGCCGCACGTCTCGAAGACGCACGGGTACGGCCGCTCACCGCTGTGGATGCGCTTGTGCCGGCTCAGGTTGCCCGACGTGTTGAAGCGCTGCGAGCAGCCCTCGAAGTCGCACGCGTACGGCTTGGTGCCCGTGTGGATGCGCATGTGTCGCCGCAGAGCGAACGATCGCGGGAACTGCTTGCCGCAGTGGACTTCGGGGCACACAAACACCTCGCGCTTGGACGCCTTGCGCGGCTTCCGCTCGCCACCCGCATCGCCCGCGCTCTTCATCAGGTGCAGTGACTCGTGCGCGCTGCGGTCCGCGGCATCAGCGTCGCGGCGCGTATCATAGTCAGCGCCGACCGGGTCGTCGTACTGCTGCTGCTGCTGCAGCTGCTGCTGCTGTTGCTGATGCTGGTGCGGGTGGTAATACGGCGCCGGCTCGTCCTCTTGCGGCGACCACGGAGAGGACGGAGCCATGGTGGCGCCACCACCGGGCGAGGGATGGACGTGGAGAAGATGGGGCGGTCGCGCGCCGCCTGGGCCCGCAAAGCTCGCGGCGGCGCCACCCTCATCTTCCCCGCGCGACCGCGCAGCGGCGGCGGCAACGGCCGAGGGGGGAGGAGGCGCGTACTGTGACGGCAGCAGCAGCGCCTTGGGGGCATACACCGCGGGCTCTACGCCCACGACTGGAGACGCGCTCATTTGCATTCGCATCCCCTTGGGGCCCGCGCCGCAAGATGCCAAATGCCGGGCGACCGACGGTGGCGGCGGCGGCAGTGCCTTCCTTCTCTACATGGCGGGCTCAAGGGGGCAGGCTTCTCGCGGAGGCATAGTGAACCCAAGTGCGGCGCCGGCGCCGCGGCCGAGAAGAGACGTGTACCGTACGGAAAATCAAACGCAGGAGGAGGAAAAATCATCATCGGCCCCTCCCCCTCCCAAGTGTGTGGCGAGCAAGGACGAGGCGCGGGGGATTCGACCCTTTTCTATACCAAATCGGTGTTCTCTGTGGATCCCAATGGAAGAGCGGAGCCCACCCATTCCTGACACACACCCGCGCAGACATACACGGCGCGAGAGGGTGATGCTGTACACTCGCTCCGAACCACGCCGCCCCGGCGCTGCACGGAGCGGCTGCGAGATGGGCAGAAAGGGCAAGCGCAGGGCGTCAGCTGGTTGACGAGAAAGAAGTGCAATTGACTGACCCGCACCCTGGCGTTGCACGCGTTTCTTTAGACATCGGCCACTGCTGCTGCTCGTCGGCCGACCAGGGACAGAGCCGACATGCGCGCGGAGACCGCCGCGCCAGCCGCGCCTTCGCCGTATGGGGACCAACCAGGCCGCGAGCAAGAACGAGTCCGCCTGAGTCTGCTGATAGTTGCGCCTCGTCCTCTTCGACACGGCGCACCCACCCCCTGAATGACTTCCTCCGCCGCCACCGCCGCCGCCACCACCGCCGGCCGCCCTTCTCTTCACGACCTGCTGGAGCGGCGCGTCGGTCAGGTCGCCTCGCCGGCCTGTTTTCTGTTCGCCTGGACTGATTGCTTGACCGAACCATCTGGCCACGAAGCTTCAAGGGTGCGATGCGTCCGCGGCGCGGCGGCACATTGGATTGGCCAGTGCAAACCCCGCGCGTAGCGTAAACCGGGCCGCCTTGCCATCACCACGCGCTTGTTGCGCCATGCGCGGCGAGCCGAAGGCGCCGCCGACGCGCAGACACATGCTGAGCTCGCGGCGGCGCCGCAGGACAGTCGCGTCGCAGGACAGTCGCAGCGCGAGGCATGGTATGTGGTGGCGTGCTGGTGTGCGTCATGCCGCCACGGCCGCGATCTTGTCAGTCGCGCGCGCATCCCGCGTTATCAGGGAAGATGCGGCGGCGTGACGGGCGGGCAGGAGGAAGGACGGGCGGCGCGCAGGCAGGCGATGCGATGCGATGCGGTGCGATGCGATGCGGTGGTGTCGCGTCAAGCGCCGAACGGAACGGCGGACAGCGTCGGTCGGCGGCACACATCTCCCTGCCGCATGATGCGATGCGATGCCGCCATGTGACGGACGCCTGCCCGCCTCCCCATCCTTCACGGGACGCCGCTGGCGTCCGTCCCTCCTCGGCTCGACCGGACGCAGCCAGCGCAGCGCACGCACGCAACGCGCCTCCTCAGGTTCACGCGCCGCATCCGCCCGCCAGTCACAGTGGCGCGTGCGTGTTCCGCCGTTGGAGGAGGATGGAAATGGAGATGCTCGCGGCGCGGTTTCACGCGCATGATGCGCGTCTACATCTTTGAGTCACACGCCCGAAGCGCGCGCGCTCAGTGCGGCCGTGGCGCGGGCGGGCAAGGCGCGTGAGCAAGTGCAGCAGCGAACACGGCAAGCGAGTCTATAACAGAGGCGCGGGGGCCACCCATGCAGCGGAACAAATCGCACAGACAGACTTCATAGCGCGCCAAAGCGGGGGCAGGCGGCGCGTTCCGTTCACGCGCGCGCTTGTAGCTGCCAGCGCCGCCGACGCGGCTTCGCTCGCTCGCTTGCTTACAGCACGTCGACGTTGCCGTTGGGAGTGACCATGACGAGTGCCACGTTGGTCGTCGTGCGATCGCGCGGCGTCTTGTCCTCCATCGCCTCCAGCTGCGCCTTCTTCCGGCGGATAACGACGATCACGGACGCCGCGACGATGCCGACGACGCCAGCGACGACCAGCACGATGATCCCCGCGTTGGCCGCCGGCGCCGGCGCCTCCTGCACAGAGATGGAGCTCGCACCGCCGGAAGACGTCGGCGTTGGCGTCGATCCCTGCGCGGTCGTGGACGTGCCAGTTCCCTGGGTCCCGGTGCCGTAGCTCTCGGCGTCGACCTGCGTCACGTTGCTGGAACCAGAGTGCGCGTCCCAGTCCCACGAGCCGTACGAGCCCTCGTTGCCGAGCGAGCCAGCGGACGCGCTGCCGGAGCCCGACTGCGAGTCCTCGCTCGGCGTTGGCGTCGGAGTTGGAGTCGGCGTTGGCGTCGGCGTTGGCGTCGGCGTCGGCGTCGGCGTCGGCGTCGGTGTCGGCGTCTGCGTTGTCGGTGCCGGGGTCGCGCCGCCAGTGCCCCCCGGGCAAAAGGTCACGGTGAAGTCCGTGTCAATGGGGCACACGTGCGTCTTGGTGTCATCCTTCGGGTATTGGTACGCGTCCGCACAGCCGTCCTCCATGCATGTGAGCGTGACGCAGCGGTCGCCCTGCGAGGACTTGGGAGCGATCTGCATGGCCACGTTGAACCCTACGCCGCCGGTGTAGTCCTTGCACGCTTGCAGACTGGAGCAGTAGTCAGGCTGTCAAAAATACAAGGCGACAAGCGTCAGATATAAGCGTCTCTCTCTCTCTCTCGATACATTTGGAGATCCGAACGTACTCCGCTCTTGGGACCGGTGGGGATGATGCTAATGTCAAACCAGGCCTTGCCCTGCTCGGCCGACAGCTCTGCGAGCGTGGCTTGCGCGCCAGTACCCCACTTGAACACGTGCGATGCCGACCCAGCCGCGATGTCGATGGTGACGCTGTCACCGTTCGCAACCGGTTGCGTGCCGACGCCCGAGGGGCGTACGTGCGCGAGGGTCATCGATTCGTCGCACATGTTGACGATGTCGACCGAGAAGGCGCTGGCGCTGGCCGAGGCCGCGGCGGCTGCAACTGCGAACTGAGCGAGTCCGCGCCAGACCATTGTCGCCGGTCGGAGTTCAAAGCGGTTTGCTGTTCGTGCGCGAGGGTCGTGCAGTTGCAGCGGGTACGCCGTCAGTCAGGAGCGCGAGCTCTCTCCGTCAAAGCTGTCGCCTGCGCGTTGTGGAGCCGTGCGCGCCGGGGACGAGGCGAGGAAGAGAGGGACTCGTGCGCGCGGGACCGGCGGTCGTGGGGCACTTTGCGTCGCGTGCGGGAGCAGCGAAAAGCGGGAATGGCGCGCGGCGGACAGCGAGAACTGGACTCGGCTGCCTCTTGAGCGAACCAGCTGGCGACAGTACATGGTCATACTTTAATCAAGTAATCGGATGACTAATGGCGGAGCTTTGTGGTCGCGTCGCGACGTGGCGCAGAGAGCGCGTGAGAGCCAGTCCGAGCATACTCAAATCAAGAGAGAGGAGTGCGGTTCGCCGCATTGAAGCGCCGACTGCCACTTCCTCAGCAGCCGGTTTCCCAGCGGACGGACAGAGAGAGCCGCGTAGAAAGCTCAAGAGAGTCGACTCGACTTCTTTCCGTCGTCTGCTCCTCCGTGAGTCATTTCCACAGACCACCATTTTATCCAGTCTACCAATTCCAGAAGGCTCGTTCCACTGCATTATCGCACCTCGAATGCCTCTGTCCGACACTTTATGCATTTCCACGAGATCCACGCTCGGCAGGTCTGACGACGCTTTGATCGCGGCGGCATCGACGCCCCCTCTTGAACTTCAAGCCCATCTGCTCGCTGTCGGCGTTGGAATACGTCTCTTGATACCGACCGTCACTCCTGCAACCGGCCAGGGCACACAGCGCAACGCATACGACGAGGCACAGGTCGGAACTCGCACCGGCGCTTTCCTGTGCCAATGCGTCAATGCGCGCCGCCAATTCTGAGCCTCCGCGGCTCGCACATCCGTCAGTTCTGTCTGTTGACGCCGCTTCGAGCGATACTGGGTGGCGCTGCAGTTGTGCGCGGCTCGTTCGGCATCGTGCAGCCTGGATGCCGTATGAAGGCGGGCTCCAGCAGGCACACAGTTCGATGTCGCATCGTGGAGGTGATACGGCAAGAATATCATTGGTATGGCCAGACTCGCAGCGGTGCCGCCGGGGCGAGTCTTTCCAATTCCCAAAGCGTGAGGAAGAGCGAGCACGCTCAATGCCGCGATGTCTATGCCTTCCATTTCGCGCGCGACAACGCGATTGAGAACTAGGAACCATTCCGCAGCCAGCGCCGCAGTGCACGGCAACGGAGCTATCGGACGCCTGAGAGCAGACGGCCTTGCCCTACACGATCGAGTGCGCTGGAGACTTAGACTTTCGTGGCGGCGGCAGCAGAGCAGCTACCGTGAAAAGCAGTGTTCCCGTGTGGGCTTTGTGTGGTGCAGCCATAGCTTCATGCTACTTAACATGCCGAGGCGCTCTACTCTCGGCACTGTCGCATGGCATTGATACAGCGTGAGAAGTCCCGGCGCGGCCATGAAGATGGATGAAGCGAAACACTAGACGATGCTCGATTGTGTATTTGCGATGTGTGAGCTGGGGCGAGCTGGAGTGATTCTGGAGAGCCATGGCGAGCGCTTCATCCTTCTATCGCTGCCCACCCGGCCGTCGCCAGCGCTTCGACCTGGTGGCGTGTTGCTCAGCGCCGCTGTCTCTCCAAGGCGACAGCAGATCAGCGTCGAGACAAGCGCGAGTTCCCAGTGTCGCCAGCATGTCAACTGCCCGCACTGCAGAATACCTGGCAATGTGGTAGCAGCGACCGCTCCAACCGCGTGATACCTCAATTGTTCTTGTCGCTGAAGCCAGTGTTGTACCGCACCGCTACAAAACCCGCCAGCCCAATCACATGAGGGAGACCCAACGGCAGAGCCAGCGTTGAAGCAGCGGTCAAATTATCGTCGCTCTTCGAGCTTGACGGGGGTGATGGCGGCAGATCTGTCGGTGTCGGTGACGAGTCGGCCATCGCCATGACTACAAAGACAGCAACCGCGAGCTGAGAGAAACCGCGCCAGGTCATCACGCCTCACTGTGCCTGTCAAGATGGACGCTGGCGCGCGGTTGGTGCAGAGAGAAGGCACGCAGTGGTCTCCAAACACCTGCGCTCGGGCTGGAGGATGAAGAAGTGGAACAAGTTCACCGCCCAGCGCCTCTTCCAGTCCTCGTGCAACAAGCCGGCTCTCGGGGCGATAGCAAAGACCGAAGACTTGAAAGCGAAGCGCTGGATGCTTCGGAAAGGCATAAGATGGGGAGGGCTGTTGGTGGCTATCGCCTCGAAATGCAGCCAGTGGCGCTTCCAAACTCCCGTACGTAACTTCCTCACTGCTGTGATCCGCATCCACAACTCGTGGCCGATACGCGAGATCATACTCGAAACACAAGCTTCGATGCTCCAGCAACCTGCAGCAAGTTCCACTTGCACCACGCCTATTCGTCTCCATTTGGCTGCTCCTGCCGTTGGTCACGGCATCCGAACGTCAGATCCCACGCCATTCACGTCGTCGTAGAACGCGCTATGATCCTCTCCGCGAGACTCGCCGGGGAGTATCAAAGAGGAGAACGGTTTGGCGAGTCCATCAAGTTGCCACGGGTAGCAGTCGCGTCCTGCGCTGCAGTGCAGAGTCGAGTGATGTGCCGCGACGATCGTTCGACCCGTCGACGCCAGCAATTCCCGCTGCATCGTCGCGAGACCGAGCATGGATGCGGATGGATGTGTGTGCGGCGTGGGGAGATGGGCAAGATGAAGTGAAGCGGAGTGTTGGTGACAATCACTGTTCATCAACACTCTGAGCGTATCTGAAAGAGTGTATGTCTGAGTTGTTGCTGCCGATCTTAGCCGCGCGAGCTCATTGCCATTGTTCAATCTGCGCCAGTCTGATCAAGCCAATCCTTCCGCGATGCTCACTCCCTCGCTGCGCTCGCTTGCTCTGTGCTGTCTTCTCCTGCTCGACCTCTCGCCATCTCCCGCGGTGCACGCGCGCGCATCTGTTGACTACAATTCAACCGGTGGAGACGAAGTGTCCTGGACGATTCGAGGCGACGCGGACCACCAACTGCGCCTCATTCGCGTCGCATCTGCCGCCGACGTTGTTGTGACCTTCGATTCGTCTTTTCAAAGCGGGGGAGACTCCGCTGTGGCCAAGATTGTGGCTGTTATCGGCGATGGCGATGGTGACATCATCGGCGAGGCTAGCGATCTGATGGGCGTCCATGTCGAGTCAAGCCGAGACGGAGCGATCGAGCTCGCTATCGCTGACGGAGTGCACCGCCCGCTAGACAAGTTGATGGTCCAGCTTGCTCACCGCGGAGTGCTCCAGTCCGTCGCCGCCCACGGTGCTGGCTCGGTCAACATCTACGCCGACGTGCTCAACGATGACAAGGACGTGTCGCTCGTGGCCAGCAGCTCCGGCGACGTGATCGTTAAAACTGACGAGGCGATTACTCTCCAATCACTTGAGTTGATCTCGATGAGCAGTGGCGATGTGAAGATCGAGAGCAAGTCATCCATCCACGTGGCCGAGGCCATCACACTAGCTGCTCATGCCTCCGGGGACGTCAAAATTCATTCAGACACGTTGGAGGCCGCGTCCATCAGCGTTGTTACTCATGGCAGCGGTGAAGCATACGTTTCGGGGCACTCGCGCTTGAGTTTCTCGACCATCTCGGCCGAGACTGCAGGCTCTGGAGACGTCACCTTCGCGTCAAGCGACGGGCAGTGCGACAATGAGCGCGTGACGGTCATGAGCTCTAGTGACGTCTCGACGGGTGACGTCGCTTGCCAGAGCGTGGAGGTTGTGAATCTTGGATCTGGCGATGTGGTCGTCCATGCGATTAACCGCTTGGACATGTCGGTACTCTCGTCTGGGAGTGTCAAGTACGTCGGCGATCGCCCCGCTCAAGTCACGTACGAATCTTCATCGTCTCGCCACCACTCTACCAAGCCTATTGTCCGCGTCGATCGTCCGCGCGAGCATAAGGAGCCGCGGGAAGTTAAGATTCACGACGGTGATGTCGATGTTCGCTCGCCTCAAGGACACATCCATATTGACGCCGACGGGGACGTGGATGGCCGTTCGCCTCAAGGACACATCCACATTGACGCTGACGGGGACGATGACGATGATGGGGAATCTATCAAGATCTGGGACGATGACAACGGCAATGGAGAATACGCAGACGCCTTGTCGCTGGCCAAGACGCCAGAGCACGGAGTCGCGATCGAAAGCGCCGGCATTGTGGCTGTTGTGATTGTCATCGGTGTGGCGGCTGTTGTAATGGTGACGGCGCGTCGCCGTATGTCCGGCTACGAGACTATCCCGATGGTGCTTTAGCACAACACGTCGGAGGGGAGAACAGCGGGCGGAGATCAAGCTGAGGGCCGATGTGATCGAGAGAGGAGCGCGTAAATCGACTCAACAGAACATTGACAGATGCATTTTGAACTCACCTTCACTTGCAATTAGCCTGAACTCTCACGATTCAACTGATGTTTCACCAGCTCCCAGATCATTCCACGGTCGCTGCTAAGCAACGAATGACGCGAAATGCCTGTAGTCATTTCCAATATTCCTGAACTGCCTATTCGCTTGGCCGGCTTCGAATGACCACGAGGCATGGTGAGTGGTCTCGAAGAGTTGCTATATAGTTGATGGAACACGATCCACCAACTGATTCTTATTCATCACAGAAAGACACGGCGAGGACAACCACGACATCGAAGTAAACAACTCCAATCAACGGATTTCACTCGATCTTAAAGCACCGCAACGGACCAAACGATGCACAATGACGCAATTGCATTCAATCGACTCGAACCGCGCTTCGCACTCAAATCGACGGCAGCACATACGAAGCGAAGCAAGACATGCAACTCCCTTTCAATCCACGCACTGACTGCCACTCACAACTCCTCTCGTCTTCTCTCCACGACACACGGCTCACCGGCACCATCTCCGGCGAATCACCAAGCCCAATCAATCATT
>JAADYC010000529.1:0-18289 GCA_023338135.1 Phytopythium kandeliae | reverse complement strand
CGTCGGCCTCTTGGTGCACAGCGTGCGTCGGCTGTTCGGCCAGTGTATTCTCGGCGAAGAGCCAGAGTCAATGGTGGATTTGATCGATTCGCACAAGAGCGCGCAGGTGTTTCGACGCGGCGCCGGCGCCATCCACACGACCGGATGCTTGCTGCTTGCTGTCCCTGGCTCAAATCCATCTGTTTGCAATTTAGTCTTCATGTCGCACATGGCGGATTAAAAGCAATTTTGCAATTGCGTCGAAATGGTGGAATACAGTCCGTTAGTAATTACGATTCATAGTAGCGTAAAGGACGGCGCGTTGCCGAAAGGGAGAGCCCAAGTGCTCGATCTTGCTAGGATCGTCCGCGATGATGCATTGGCACTCACTGCTGTCCCCAATCCAGACCAACGCTCCGTTTCGACCGTTCCTTCTCAATGCAAGAGATCCAGGCACGCGTGCCAGGCGGAACGCAGGCCGGGATGCTCGCACGCTCGATCCCGCACGATCCCAGTCGTTCTCTGAGACGGCTGGTCCGTCTCAACTGACGGGCTACCCGAGGAAGGAGCGAGAAGGTCCAAGATGTTTTGTGATGCGAACCCGCCGAGCTGATATCACAAGTTATCATTGACGAGCTTGCCTGTAGCGCTGCGGGCCGCCGACTAGGGGGCACTCCGAGCCATCTCAGCTTGGCAGCATCCAGTCCACGCGCTCGAATGCGCGCAACTCGCCGCGCTTCTCCGTGGAAGCAGCGGGGACGTCTTGCGCGGAGCACATGAGCGAGCGAGCGCCGGTGGTTCCCGGCACAGGACTCGGCAGATTCGGCCGTGTGTGTGAGCGCGCTGCGCACTGTCTCACGTCCTTCGCAGCTCCTCCGGCGCGTCTACAGCGCTCATGCGCAGCAGCAAGCTGCCAAGCCTCTTCTCAGCTTCCTGGTAAAACGCAATCAGCTGCAGCCCCTAACTGCGTGGCGCTCGGTGCGCTTCTAACGCGAGGCGTCTCGCGAAGTGCATAGCTGCTCGTGTCGGTGTGTGCCAGCGGCCGCGCGTCCGCCCCACGCCACGCGCTCTCCGAGCTTGGCGAACGCGCAGCAGCACGAACTGTCCGCCACTCTGGCAGTCTGTCTGTGTGGCAAAAGGACGGAGCAGAGAACCCGAGTTGAGACCGGTTGGCTGCGGTTGCGATCGCCGCGATACCAGTACTACCGGTAAGTGAGATGCGCAATGGCTTCGGAGCGTCAGGCACTGAAGTAAAATAGATCAGACAACTAGCGAACAATACATCTCGGCCTCAAGCAATGTACTCCATCTTACTTGAGCTAGCTATCACTGATTTCAGCTAATCACGATGATCGAAACGTCATCATCGAATGGGTTCGAGCCGCACCCACAACTTCCCTGTTCAGGATCAAGCGAGCGCTCGGCAAGCCGCTCCGATGCGTCTCCGCATGCCCATTCACCTCCTGCTCCATGGCGAGGCATCTTGCGCCGTCCGCGGCCGTGAATTGGCGGTGAGCAGGTCCCTGCCCGAACCGAGTCACACTCAGTTCCGCCTCCTGTGACCGACGACGGGCGGCATGTGCCCAGCAAATAGCTACAACTCGACGCTTCGAAATCAGTCCTCGCCAGGATTGGGCTTTGACACTCAGTGTTCAGAACGCAAACTAGGCTTCCAGATCCTATTTTGACGCTGCAGCGCGGCGAAGAAAGCCATTGAGGACACGGCGGCATAGGAAGAGCGGAGACAGCATGGCCTGCTTGCCACGCGCACAGCGACTCGTCCATCCTCCTCACTTCAACCCGCGACCTCATGATATAACGCCAGTCATTCCACCCGAATACAAGCCTCTCTCCGCCTCCGCCAGTTCACCCGACGCCCCCCCGGCGCGCAGGCAGCCCCAAGATCCAACTTGGCCGCGAGGTGCCGCCGCGTCGCCGCGTCGCCGCCGCTCCCCCTGCCGCGCGCCCTCGTCGCGCGTGGCGTCCCGACCGACCGACCGCCGGCCATGCGGCTCACGATCGTGCGGGCCGAGAACCTGCCGGCGAGCGACGCGACGGGCCGCAGCGACCCGTTCGTCAAGGTGTTCTACGACGGCCGCGAGGTCGGCGCGACCCCGTGCGTCAAGCGTTCGCTCAACCCGCGCTGGGACTGCGAGATCGCGCTGCCGCCGCTCGCGGACGCCGGCCCGCTCTACGTCGTGCTCGAGGTCCTGGACCGCGACGAGCTGTCGAGCAACGACCTGCTCGGCGCGCTGCGCGTGCCCTTTCCGGACTGGCACGCGACCGTCGCCGAGCTGCAGCAGCAGCAGCAGGAGCAGCAGGAGCAGCAGGAGCAGCAGAAGGAGCTGGCGAAGAAGAGGAAGAGCGCGGCCAAGGTGGTCAACTCGCGCCAGCTGCATGCGCTCCACACGGTGGACCTGGGCGAGCTGACGCCCGGCAAGAGCCACGAGGGCCTCCCTATGCGCTCGCGGTCGGTGGCGTCGGCGCGCGACGCACTCGTGGCGGACGTGGCGGACGTGGACCGCTCGTCGCTGTCGTCCACGGTCGCCGAGATGGGCGACTCGTCTAGCGGACCCGCCCTGGCCATCCCGCGCGAGGCCGGCGGCTCGGCGCCGACGCTGCCGACCATCAAGTCGGTGTCCATGTGGTGCCACCTGGTCAAGGGCTCGCTGGCGCAGGGCCGGCTGCTGTGCGCCGTGCAGTACGAGCCGCGCGACTTCGCGACGCTGTCCAAGAGCCACCCGTACGGCACGGACGTGCAGGAGGTGTTCCTGCCGCAGAACCCGCGGTTCGCGCACACGTACGGCCGGCTGCCGCGCAGCTGGCACCCGGACCTGGGCGTGCGGCGCGAGGAGCTCACGGCGCTGCGCGCCGGCGCGCCCAAGGACTGCCTCTTCCCCTGGAACGAGAAGCTGCTGTATATGGTCGAGGAGGTGACGGTCACGTTCCACGTGAACGAGTCGAACAACCAGGGCGTGCTGGCCACGCTCGTGCTGACCAACTACCGGATATGGTTCGTGCCCTACCGGCGCGTGCTGCGCGGCCTGCTGCACGAGGACGTGCACACGCTGCCGATCGGCAAGGTGCTCAAGGCGTCCATCGTGCAGCAGAAGCGCAGCAACAACAACACGATCACGGTGCTCGTGCTCGACAACATGGACGCGGGCCACTACCACGTGACGCTGTCGCCCATCGCGCGGCTCCGCGAGTCGGTCGCGCACGCCAAGGAGGCCGAGGCCAAGCGCATCAAGCAGCTGCACAACATCGTGGCCGAGATCGAGTGGCTGCGCATCGAGAACAGCTTCTGCGCGCCGTCGGACCTGAACCACGTGGCCGTCTCGGAGGACGAGGAGCAGCTCGAGCGCGACCTGCGGCTGTACACGCCCAAGCACGGCGACCGAGCCGCGGCGATCTCGAGCGGCGCCTACAACGGAGGCTTCAACGCCACGGGCAACGGCTACATCCGCGCCAGCCCGGCGTCTCCGACGACCCAGCCGCTGCTCGCGCGCGCCATGACGACGCCGACCGTCGGCTCGAGTGCCGAAGACCCAGGGACGACGCTGCAGCACCAAGGCAGCGCGCTGCCCTCGACGCTGACGCCGGCGGTCGACGCGGCAGCCAACAGCAGGCAGCCCAAGCCGCCGCGAGACGCGTTCGAGCACCAGCACCAGCGCCACGTGGCCGGCAAGCGGCGTATCCGGTACGACCCTGAGGCCGAGTTCCGGCGGCAAGGCGCGTGGCACCACCCGCGCTGGCGCTACTGCTCGCTCAACGAAGAGTACAAGCTGTGCGCGTCGTACCCGTCGTTCCTCATGGTCCCGGCCGGACTCTCGAACGACACGATCTCCGAGGCGGCGCAGTACCGCAGCAAGAACCGCTTCCCGGCGCTCGCGTGGATACACCCGCGCACCGGCGCGCCTCTGTGCCGCAGCTCGCAGCCCAACACGGGCGTGCTGCGCAGCGCCAACCCGTTCGACCGTGAGCTCATCTGGGCGATCCGCGACGCCTCCGTCCCCGCAGAGGTCGCGCTGCGCTCCATGGCCAGCGCCAGCGACAAGAACGTGCGGCGAACGTCGCTGTCGGGCTTGCCCTCCCAGTCTGCGGCGGCTTCGGCGACGCTGTCGTCGTTTTTGCCGGTGATGACCGCGTCCCTGGCGGCCAGCTCGGCGCTGACCTCGAGCGGCAGTAGCGCCAGCAACAGCTCGGGCAGCGGCGGCAGCACTCGACGCATGGCCGTGCCCAAGAAGAGCAAACTGCTGCACATCGTGGACGCGCGGCCAGAGATCAACGCCAAGGGAAACGCGCTCGCAGGCAAAGGCCACGAGTCAGTCAAGCAGTACGACCGCGACGGCGTGCCGACGGCCGCCATCACGTTTATGGGCATTGACAACATCCACGTCGTGCGCGGCTCGCTCGCGGGGCTCGCACAGGCGCTGTACGAGGTGGACGACTCGAACTTCTTCGGCGCCGTGCAGAAGTCGCGCTGGCTCGAGCACATCTGCTCGGTCCTGCAAGGCGCCAGCGAGGTCGCGACCCACTTGGAGCGCGGAGAAGCCGTGCTCGTGCACTGCAGCGACGGCTGGGACCGCACGGCGCAGCTCTCGGCGCTCGCGCAGCTCATGCTGGACCCGTACTACCGCACGCTCGAAGGCTTCGCCGTGCTCGTCGAGAAGGACTGGTGCTCCTTCGGGCACATGTTCCACCGGCGCTGCGGCCACCCGACGTCGGACCAGACGTCGCCCATCTTCCTGCAGTTCATCGACGCCGTGTACCAGCTCACGCTGCAGTTCCCGACCCACTTCCAGTTCAACGAGCTCTTCCTCTCGACAGTCGCCGAGGCCGTCTACTCGTCGTGGTACGGCACCTTCCAGAAGAACTCGGAGCGCGAGCGCCGTGCCTTCCTGGCCAGCAGCCCGAGCGTGAGTCTCTGGGACGTCATCCGCGCGTCCACGGACGAGTTCCTCAACCCGCTCTTCGCCGGCGGCAGCGAGCCCAACAGCGCCAGCAGCAGCGCGGCGTCGTCGGCCTCGCCCTCACTCGAGCCCATGCTCCCAGTCTGCCGCGTCCGCGTGATGCAGCTCTGGGTGAGTCAGTACCAGAAGGCCATCGGCCACATGCGGCTGCAGCAGCGTGAGTTCGAGATGCTCCAGCTCATCCGCCAGCAGGAGACGGAGCTCTCGCGCATGTACGCGCTGCTCTCGGGGAACCAGCTGCTCGAGCTTCGCGCGGCGCAGATGCGGTCCGAGATCGCGAGTCTGGCACGCAGCATGAATCTCGACTACCCGGACGCGGACTGCCGATGCTCGACGACTTCATCGACGAACAGCAAGAGCGAGAGCAAGCGCAGGTCGAGAAAGAAGCGCGCCGGCACGAGCGCAGACGTGGACGCGGACGCGGACGGCGACGACGAGGACTCCAAGAGCGCGGCTCACGGACGAGGAATCAACGGCAGCTGTCAGTCGCAAGGAGAAGAAGAGCGCGTGCCGATGGACTTCCACGAGCTCGTAAGCCTCGCGACACAGTCGTCTAGGCCACAGGATGGCAGCGCGTCCGGGTCTGGACGAATGACGCTGGCGCAAATCCTTCAACGAGCCAACGAGGTGGAAGCCGCGGCGGCTGCGACGGCGGCTGCGACGATCGCGTCAACTCCTCCCGAGCCGCAGCCGCAGCCGCAGCCGCAACAGCAACAGCCTTCGAGCCATAACTTGCCAAACCCGCGGCGGCGGCGATCCCTGACGAGCCGCTCGCGCAGCAACAGCCTCCGCGTCAAGACGACTGCCATCGTAAGCGCCATGGCGCTCATGGGCTCGCACAACCGCGATGGAGTCAGCCACGAAGTCGAGAGTCGAGAGGATAGCTCGGCTAGCAGTAGCGGCACAAAGACGTCCGTAAACCCGAAGCTCCCAGCCGCTGTAATCGACGACGGAGGCGCCACTAGTGCCAGCACGGGCACGCCCGTGACGAGATCGCTCGTCTCTCCTCTTCGGAGCGGTCGCAAGCAGACGCCGCAATCCTCTTCGCAGTACCAGCAGCAGCACGACGAGCTCAAGGCGCAGTTGCGCGAGCTCGAGTCGCAGCTCGGGAAGCTCAACCACCAGGTCGCCATCAAGGAGGACGCGGCCAAGCAGACGCTGCGTCGCCTCCGCTGCTACAACTACAACCTGCCCGAGTCGACGATCATGAACGACGACGACTCCTCGCCGTCCAACACGCGCAACTCGCGGGCGTTGGCTAACTCTGGCGGCAACAGCTCTGGCGGCGGCGCCGGAGCCGACTGCAGCAACGGGAGCACACTCGGGAGCTTCGCGAGCGCGGTGGTCTCGAGCATCCGGCAAAGCGCGAGCGGCCGCATCGACCGGTCTGCCGCGTCGACCAGCGCGCGCTCGCTCGAGTCGTCTTCGTCCTCGCCCGGGTCGTCCCCGTCGTCGACGAGCGACGTGGCTGTCGGCCGCGATACGTTCGCACCTGGCGGCGCGGCGCTGCTGACGACCGACCAGGTGATCTCGTCGTCTAACTACCTGAACGCGCAGCCCGTATGGGAGCGTGACGAAGACGCGCCGTGCTGCAAACGTTGCAAGAAGAAGTTCAAGACGCTGCTGCGTAGTCGCCACCACTGCCGCTGCTGCGGATACGTCTTCTGCGGCCGGTGCACGAGCCACCGCATGAGCCTGCCCGACTTTGGCTACTACGACGTCGTGCGCGTTTGCAAGGTGTGCTACCACTCGGGCGAGGACGGCTGACCGCTTCACCGTGGAATGGCCAAGTGCGCTGGAGGCGGGGAAGGCAGCGAGCGCGCGCGACGATCGGTATGCGCGAGAAGGGACACGAGAGCGCGGCTGGGGTGGGCGGACTTCACGGCGACGCGGTTGGCGGGACAGCCCTGTGGATGATGTCGGGTTGCTCGCGTTGCTCTTGCCGGCGCATGGCCAGCACGAGCTGCCGGTTCGCCGCGTTACTGTACGCGTTCCTCGGCGTGAGCGCCACGGCGAGCCGCCTCGACGAGGACTCGATCTCCACAGGCTCACTGTCGGCTCGCGAGTCGGGCGAGACCCTGTTCTGCAGCCACCTCGGCTTCATTCCCGACAGCGTGAGCGTCCGGACGGCCGCAGATCCGCGAACGACTCGGCCGCTCGTGGGCGGATGGAGACCAGTCGAGGCGGACGGGACGATCGCGAACGTGGCGTCGAAGGCGCGCTTGGCTCGCAGCTTGTCGATTCTCGCAGCCGCTGGCGTCGCTCGTTGGAGCGTCGCCGCGAACGCGCCGTGGAACTGTCCGCGCCACCACCGACCGGTCATCAGTCGGGTGGGTCCAATTCACGCGGCGGGCGGACCCAGAGGAGCAAGCGAGCGCACCTTCTCGGGCGAGTATGCGCCTGGCCCGCTCGTGCCGCTCGGCTGCGGCTGGAAGCGAGGCGTTGCCGACTTCAAGGTCGTCACAGCGTTGCCTGCGCGCTCCAGCAACGCGCCGCCCACGTCGGTCGCGTGATTCGCGTCGTAGAAGCGCTGGACCGTCGCCACGCGCGTCGGGTTCACATCCCGCTCCGTCCGGTACAACGGCGCTGGCTGCTGCGTCGCTGGCGGTGGGGGTACGAATGGCTTCATTGTGAAGAACGCTCCAGGGCCGAGGCGAGAGGCTGACGGGCGGGAAGGGAAGGAGCCCGCGCATCAGTGGCGAGAGAACCGGCAGGATGCGACGGTGACCATCGCTACTCACTCACCGCTGGCTGTCGATGAGAAGAGCGTCGGCCGGAAGGGCTCGTAAAGCTCTTGCGGTCGCCAGTTGAGCGACTCGCGGCGGTTCCGGAGCTCCAGCGGGACCATTTCGCAGTCGGAGCGAGGTCGGAGCAGGGAGACTCAAGCGCTAGTCGCCGGGGAGCTCGAGCGCAGTGGCCACGAGGAGGCACTGAACTCGAGGAAGAGTCTGGATGGAGAAGGGCACGCGGCTGCCAAGAATACCTCAGAGCGAGCGTAAACTTGGCGGTGGGCGTTGGCGGCGGGTGTTGCTGGCTAGACTAGATGATGAAGTGCTCGTAGAGAGAAGACGCTACTTCGAAATGCATTTCGTGCATGACCTCGGTGTATTGGGGGCGAACGGGAAGAAGGGAAGGAGGGAGGGAGTGGAGCCGAGCGCACAACCGCGTCCGCACACTCAGACTGTGTACGTGACGATGGTGCGGCCGTTGAGCGGCTGCACGGGTCGCGCGTTCTTGCCGCCGTCGTAGATGGCGAACTCGTGGAAGTGCTCCTTGAGCCGCGCCAGGTCCTCGCTCGCGATCTTGAGCGACTTGGCGACGACCCACCAGTCGACGATCTCGCTGCAGCCGGGAGTCGTGAGGCTCCCCGGGTAGTTGAACAGATGCCCGCGCGTCAGCTTGGACTGGAGCAGCTCCGCGTACGACGTCCTGCCAATACGCAAGTGATCAACGTCAGCGCATCGGAGGCCGTGAGCGGACTCTCGCGGCTGCTGGCGAGCCACAGCAACGTACAGTTTGAGACTGACGGGTGACGTCTCGGTCACCGAGTCGATGGCGTCGAGCAAGGCCGCGAAGAACGGGTCCGTCTCGGCGTGGTCCCTCGCCTGGAGGAAGAGTCCGACGACCAGCAGCGCACTGCCGTCCTCGTTCGAGTGCACAAAGTGTGCCTCGCCGTCCATGGCCTTGCCGTTGACCGTGTGCTCGGACGGCGCGTGCACGTGGAACTGCAGTAGCTTGTAGGTTCCCGTGGGCGAGGTCACAGCACACGATCCTGGTAGAGGCAGGGGCAGAGGCAGAGGCAGGGGGATCATCATCGATCGAGAGACTCAGCTTGACACTCTCGCCAACTCCAGCCCACTGCGCCAACCAACGCGCGAACGAACGAACGAACGAACCTCCAACGACAGCGCCTTTGAAGGACTCGTGCGACTCGGTTAACTTGTAGTCGGAGCACTCGCCGGAGAAGGAGAGCGGAGACTCGACCGCTTCGTCGCAGCTCCGAGCGAACAGATCGATCGGCGACTGGCGAGTGCCGCCGCATGCCGGGTAGTACGTGGACCACGTGGACGGGTCGGCCACGCTCGCATTGGCCGCCGAGTAGCCCCACGGATGACCACCAGAGGACTCGCCAGCGACGAGCGAGGAAGCCATTGCGGCCGCGACCAAGAGCGCGGACAGCTTCATCGCGAGCGGCTCGGACTGGGAGTGGCTTGGGTGTCGGAGGACTGGCGTCGTGGCCGGTAAGACGGAGAATGCAACACCGCCGGTGCGGCTCCAACCGGCGCGTGCGGGCCTCTACACGAAGCGTCATCACGCGCGCCGGAGCGCATGGAGCTCCTGAACAGGGTTCGCAACCACCGGGTGCATCATTTGAGGCAAGACGACAGGCTACTGGTGTTGAAACGGCATGAATCCTGTGACGTGTGGCGGGCGGTCGTCAAGTCGGACGTAACGGACGGCACCGACTCGTACTCTTTCTGATACGTTTTGTGAGTTAACTCGCCAATCAGAGACGTCAAAAAGGCTATGTGACCCGAATTTCGGTTGAGTCAGCCTCTTTGGTATCAGCATCGCACCCGAACTGCCGACTTCGCCCGAAAACAAACGCCTGCCTCGCTCAAATTCTCCAACTGCAAGACGAGATGCCGCGCTGTGTCTCTCTGGAACGACGTGAGATCACGAGGTTGCAAATGAGCGCACGCACTCCACGGCTATATAGCTTGGCTGCAAGGCAGTCAGGATTGAGGCGTGGCCTCCCGTTCTTCCGACTCGTGAGCTCAAGCGATCGAAGGAGCGCCGGCAACCAAGTCTCCCAAGCACCAAGATGTCCTATCAAATGGCAATATGGCGGCTACCCTCTGTAGCTACAGCCGACGATCGTGAAAGACCCGCACAACACAATGCGTGGCTTTCGCCATCGACATGGACTGCGAGCATTTCTCTTGCTCCGTCGTCTGTTGACAAACAAGCGCATGTATCTCCTCAAGTAGCAAGCACCCACTCACTTGGGATCAGAGAGTGCCAGTGACTGGAGCTACCTGCTTCGAGGCTGCCAGACACTAGTGGATTCGGCCACTTGCGCCAACGAGTCGACAAACAAACACTTCATCCCGCCAGCGATCTTGGTACGGCTCTGGCAGTTGGTGCCTGCACAGGATCGCCACTCGACGCGTGAACGAACCACCATGACGACCTCCACTAAGTCAATGGCCTATCCAGTCCTACCTCCACGAAGCTGCAACAGTAACAGCAGGCTGGGGGCAAATCCCGGTGCGGCGTGCCAGAATCCACCGCGATGAACGTCCCATCGCCGCCTGCTTTCACGGCTTCAAATCCAGCGATTGGCGCCGCTGGGCAGACGAAACCAAAGCTCATGTCGCGGCGCGGTGCGTCGTTTGACGACCATTTTCCCGGCGTGGAGAGATCAGCACGGGAATCGCGCTCGTCTAAGAGGGATACGCCTACGCGCAAAGGCTTCAAGTCGCGCAATCTAGAATCTGTCGAGCCCTTCTATAGCTCCATCGGCGGCTGGCTCCTGAGCTTCGAGGCGCGTGGTCGGTCCCAACTCGTCAGCCTCACGAACCGACTAAGTCAACACCCGGGAAATCGATTGCTGTGGCAGTGACGTGCGTTCCGCCGATCCGAAAGGAGACGCGGCGAGGGGCGTCCAGGTCCAGTCAGGAGAAGGACCCACGTAAAGCGAGGGCGGAGCGAGGATCCATGGCGAAGGATACACATCGACGCCGGAGAGATGAACGGAGCTTGATCTGAGTTTTGAGACTGAGTTGTACTACCGCCAGCTCTTGTCGAAATACCGAAACGAATCCTTCGTAAAGTTCAAGGTCGTTGTCCAATCCGCCCGCTTTTGCTGGCAACCAGTCCGTCGGGTGGATAGTCCGCACCATAGCATAGGACATCGTTCGCGGCTCGATTTGGGAAGCCGAGAGCAGGCGCTGCGATGATCGGCCGATCGGGCGGCACGGAGACAAGTGAATTGTCCACGACCGGAGCGCGGCCGTGGCTCCGCGCGCCAATCCAAGCTCGATCCGTTCTCGGTCCGGCAAATCGCGGCCGTGATCGTCACTTCGATGACGCAGTGCTTACGCCGTATTGCTGCCACACGTGTAAGCGGAAAGCATATGGTCGCTGACGATGACTGCTAGCCAGCAACTGCGCATGGCGATCTGGGAGGCCGGTTTGCCGTGGACAGTGCGCGTTGCCTCTGCATTCAAGTTGCCGCATTAGATTCCGTCTTGCGTATCGATCATGCAAGTACAATTCGACTGTCATAACGCATGCATGCATTAAATTGGTATAGTGCAATGTGTTAATCGTGTGGGACAAATGACTGTTACAAATGATTGACTAAAATGAACAGCCTTTACTTATTCTTTTGAAATTTGTAAGCGAGCCGATCCATGCGCTGGTCCAATGCGTCTAAATACAGTAAGCCCATCTGTCTGAGTGACTCCTACCGTCACAAGCGACGGGGCACGCTCTAATCTTCACCCAGCGGCACAGCAGCCGCTCGCACCAACTCTGTCGTCAACGATTGCGCTTTTCCCAATCCCAACCACCTCATCTCTCCCTTGCATCATCGCGTCGTGTCCGGCGGCATGCCTCGAGCCTCACTTCTCAATCCGCAAGCCGCCCAGCAAGCCAGCAGCGCTACCGCTCCCTCCTCCTCCCCCTCCGCCGCTTCACGCCGCCATGAAGAGCTTCGTCCTGCTCGCGGTCGCCGCTGTCGCCGTCCTTGAGGCGTCGCTGGTTGTCGCTGACGGCGCCGAGGGCCACGCGTGGGGATACCTGACGACGGACGAGAGCGTCGCTGCGCCGGCGCACTGGGCCGACTACTACGAGGCGTGCGGCGGTGAGCGCCAGTCGCCGATCGACATCGAGACCACGAGCTGCGCGAGCTTCGGCGCCTCGCCGCTGTCCTTCGACGGCGAGTGCTCCGACTACACGCTGACGCAGTCGCACGAGGCGTACAAGGGCTCGGTCGTTGGCGGTGCGTCCATCCGTCCTTCTTGCCATCGTTGGCGACATGGCTCGTCTAGAGTCCATGGCTAACTAGCGACCGCGCTGGCATCACAGGTTCCTGCGCCGTCAGCACGGAGGACGCGGCGTACGACTTGTTGCAGTTCCACGTGCACACGCCGTCCGAGCACACGGTCAACGGCAAGGCCATGGACGGCGAGGCGCACTTTGTGCACTCGAACGAGGACGGCAGTGCGCTGCTGGTCGTCGGACTCTTCCTCCAGGCGAGCGACAGCGCCGAGACGGACCCGTTCTTCGCTGACTTGCTCGACGCCATCGACTCGGTGACGGAGGACGCGCCGGTCAACATGACGCTGTACGTTGCTCATCCGTGCTTACAACGCCTCGCCGCTAGCTCGCGGCGCGGTTCGTTCGCGGACTGACTGACTCACGTCGCGTCGCGTCGCATCGCTTGCGTCCATGCGCAGGAGCTCGTACTCGGACCTGCTGGCGTCCAGCAGCGCCGGCGGCCACTTGTTCAACTACCCGGGGAGCCTCACGACGCCTGGCTGCAGCGAGATCGTCGACTGGTGGGTTGTCCGCAAGCCGCTCGAGATCGCGAGCGAGGACCTCGATCGCCTCGCGGAGCACTTCGACGAGTTCGCCATCTACGACGGCGGCAAGAACGCGCGGCCCGTGCAACCTCTCAACGGCCGCAGCGTCATCACCTACCTCGCCTAGTCAGTCAGTCGGCGAGCGCTACCGGCGTGCGTCCTCCCGTGCATTGGGGAGAGCTTCCAACGTGCGACGACTGTGGCTGCAGCCGTCGGTGTCAGAGTAAATACATGCGGCGGTCTTTGACGCCATCTCCATCCTCCTCGCTCGCCTCATTCGAGCCCATGGTAGCTACGCCTGTTCAGCCGGCGTCCGGAGCGTGTCCGAAGCCGCCCGCCCGCTCCGGAACGTCCGCGTGCCGCCGTCGACAGGCGTCGCGGAGAGACTCGCGACCGGTCGCGCGCTCCCGCCAGTCGTGGCGTCGAGCGAATGCGCAGCCGACATGCTGCTGGCACGATGAAGATGATACATTAGATGCAGTCCAGCGCCGACGCGCTACTGTTGCCAGCGCGTGGCACCGGCAGGGCTGGAGCGCGCACCTCTCATTTCGGACTGTAGACGCTGTCGCGGTGCTCGAGCTCCTCACGCGCACCGAGTCTCCATAACCCACCTATGGTCTATGGTCCAAAGAAAATGAAATCGACGATCTGATCTCGACGGACGCCAAGCCAAGTCGGCATCACGGTCGGCGACGCATCCGTGATGATCGGCGGTTCCTCCGCGACGACGAGCCTACAGACGAAGAAGAGGAGGAAGAAGAGGAGGAAGAAGAGGAGGAAGAGGAAGAAGCGCGCGCGTCCGAAGGCGGAGACCGCGCACTCGCACAGTATGCGCGTCGCGCGTAGGTCGTCGACGGAGGCCGAGTCGCGCGCGCCACCTCGCCGGCGCCGCCCCGCCGGCCGCGTCGCCGCGTCCGCGGTCGCCGTCTGCGTCTTCGCGGCCGTGCTCGAGGGCGTCGAGAACGCACAGGCGTCGTCCTCGTCCTCGTCGTCCGGCTCCGGCTCCGGCTCGACCGCGACCGCGACGATCTCCACGGCCGAGGAGCTGGCGCAGGACTGGTTCACGTCCAACTTTGACGACAACGAGACGCAGCTGGCTGTGGGCGTCAACTCGGCGCTGAGCAACCTCTCGAGCGCCGACGTCGTCTGTGAGGGCCTGCCGTCCGTCCAGCGCCGCTCGGACGAGCTGCCGCCCAATGGCGGCTGTCCGGACATCTTGTCAAGCGTCAACGCGTCCTGCACGTGTCTCTCGGGATTCGCCGACTCGGACGCGTGGGAATTCCGCGTGTCCAAGCGTCGCGCCGACGACACGAGCTACCCGACGGTCTGGAGCGCGTCGGATGTGCTACCGATCGACGCTATTCGCTCGCTGCTCGTTCCGTCGACGCTCGCCACGCTGTAAGCAGCAAAGAGGGTCGGCGGTGACGAACGCGATCTAGAACTGACGGCGTGCATGGATGCCTGGTCGACCAGACGTATCATCGGCGTGGGCGACGCGGTGCAGGCCGTGACATTCGTGTCCGAGGACGAGAACCTGCCGGGTACGACTCTCCCAATCGCCATCAACGCCCAAGACACAGACACGAGCACGGCCATCACGACCATGTGCGTCCCATCGCTCGCTGCCTCCCTTGCTCGACGCCTGCATTCGCCTGTCAGTTCATCTGTCTGTCCGTCTGACTGGCTCACGGCTCCTGCCTCTTGGCTCTCTCTCTCCTTCCTGTTCACGGCAGCGAGCTCTTCAACATTGACCTGAACTCGCTGTCGCAGTCCGCGTCTACTTTCTTCCCGGCCAGTACGCGGAACCTGTGCGCACCGCGGATGGGTCGAACTGGGCGTGAGTCGGAGACGAGGATGCTAACTCAGCGACTGCGGCCGCGACTGTGACTGCAACTAGGACCATGCGCAACTGCAACATCGTCAAGTTCGGCTACACGCTCTTCAGCGGGACGGACAACGTGCACGTCCTGTATGCGCGCGCCGCTGTCAGATCGGAGCGACTTGCCTGCTCCAACAGCATCGACTCACACGCCTGCTCACCCGCTGCCATGGATGTCTAGGGACTTGTCCATGAACAACCTGACGGCTCCCTACGCCGGCTCGTCCATCGTCAACTCGTGCTCCAACCAGTTCTGCGCCGTCGAGATCCTGTACGTCGCGCGCAGAGCTGCGACGAGCCACCGCACGCTCCGAGGACGATGACTGACGAGCTGCTTTGCTGACGCTGGGATCCCGGCAGTAACTTGACCGGCAACGAGCTCACCTCGTTCCCAGAGGTCGTCTTCAACCTCAACAATCTGCAAGAGCTGTACGACGGCCGTCGATCTCGATCCACACCCTGCGCCTCTCCCCTCTTCCTTTCCATTTCTGACCGCGCTGGCATTGGCATTGGCATTGACATTGGACGAGCAGGTACATCGCCAACAACCGCATCACGGACTTCAATGTGAGCGAATCGCTGTTCGCCTCCGTGGCGAGCCTCCGCGCGTTCGAAGCCGACCCGCCGGCCGCCTCCGCCTCATGCGCGGACGGAACGTGGCGCTCGGCCCATGGTGCGACGTTCTGCGTGGCGAACGCAACAGCGAGCGCAGCGACAGTCGGTACGAGACGCACTCGATTGGGATTTGCGTCGCCTCCCTCTCTCACTGGTCGGTGGCACGCTCCATGACGCCGCAGCTCCCTCAGCCACGAGCCACGCGGCGCTCGAGTACACCGTGATCGCGTGCGGCAGCGTCGTGGTCGTGCTACTCGCGGTGTTTGCATGGCAGCGTTGGGCTCGTCCGCGCCGCCACTCGGCGCGGCTGTCGTCGTCCAAAGCCGACGGCTCCGAGGCGGACGCGCGCGCCTTGGGCGACACGTTCAACTTTGACGACACGCACGAGCACGTGGACACCAAGCTGCTGGAAGACCCCGTGGTCGTGACGAACCGCATCGAGTACAAGCAGCTGCGGGTGGGCAAGTGCATCAGCCGCGGCGGCTTCGGGCTCGTGTTCGCGGGCGACTACCACGGCCGGCGCGTGGCCATCAAGAAGATCCGTCCGGACCGCGTCGCGGACGCGTCGGAGATCGAGACATTCCTCAAGGAGATCATCCTCATGGCGCAGCTGTACCATCCGCGCGTGGTCGAGTTCGTCGGCGTGGCTTGGGACGTGCTGCGCCACTTATCGGCCGTGACCGAGTTCATGGACCACGGCGACCTGCGCAACGTGCTCTACGGCATGAAGCAGCAGGGCGAGCCGCTGACGTGGGCGAGCCACAAGACGCGCATCGCACTCGAGGTCGCTGAGGCGCTCGAGTACCTGCACTCGCTGCAGCCCAAGGTGATCCACCGCGACCTCAAGGCCAAGAACGTGCTGCTCAACCTGCGGCTCGAGGCCAAGCTGAGCGACTTTGGCATCTCCAAGCAGCGCTCGCGCATGGAGACGCACCTGACCGTCGGCGTCGGCACGTCCTTCTGGATCGCGCCAGAGGTCCTGCGCGGCCAGGACTACGACGAGCGCGCCGACATTTACTCGTTCGGCGTCGTGCTGTCCGAGATCGACACGGACGACTACCCGTACTGGAACGACGCCAACGCGGGCGGCCAGGCTGCGCGCGGCAAGATACAGGAGGCCGAGATCCTCGCGCTCGTGGGCGAAGGTAAGATCCGCCCGAGCTTCTCGGACGCGTGTCCGCGCGCCATCCTCGAGCTGGCCGACTGCTGTCTGCAGCGAGACCCGCGGGACCGCCCGTCTGCCGCGGAGATCGCGGTCGTGCTGCGCCACGTCCTGCGCGCGTCCGACGGCAGCTCCGACGCGTCGTCGAGCGCCATGGCGTGGCTCGGGCCGCAGGAACCGTCAGGTGGCGGCGGCGGCGGCGGCGCGTGATTGATCGACCAACTCGATCCGCTCCAAGGCTGGAAGGGAACGAGTCGCTAACTTTGCGCGTTTTAGCGAACTTGCTCCGAATTAGCGAATAGGAGTGATGGTAGTGTACCGAAGAGGTATCGAGTCTGCCGCACACATTCAGCTTCGCATCGGGTACGTATCCGCCGCCTTGTTCCAGGATAATCTTCACAAGAACCAGCAGCTCTCATGCGCGCGCTGCTGCTCGTGCTCGCGCTCCTGTCGGCGCCGCTGCTGCCGCCGGCCACCGGCGCCGACACGCAGATGGACGAGCTGTGCACGGGCTTCCGCGCGATCTGTGCATTCGTGGCGCGCGCGTGCGACCCGTCGGCGGCGGACTCGGCGCTCGACGCGCGCTGCGTCGAGAGCTTCCAGCTCTACTATGAGCACAACCACACGCTTTCGTCCTGCCCGTCGATCCAGGCGACGAGTGGCGCGAGCGGCGGCGAGGAGGTCGGCGGCGAGGAGGCTGCTGCGTCTGTCGAGGCGGCGCGTGCGTTCCTGACGCGCTACAGCGCGTGGCAGACGGCGCACGTGTGCGAGCTCTTCCACGCGGCCGAGGCCAAGGCGGCACGCGTGTGTGCGCCTCCTGTTGGTGCTGACGATGCCACGGGCGAAGAGCGGCGGCCGTGGCGCCGAGAGGCTTGGCCGCTCTTCTGCCGCAGCGTCTTCACCACGTACCGCGAGTCGCGGCGCGAGCTGGACGCGCTGTGCGCGCGCACGCGCTTTTCGGACGCCTTCTGGGCGGCGTTTGCCGAGTTCTCGGGTTCGGACACGTGCCGGCGCTACTATCGCGACGTACGCGCGGCCGCGACGGGCAGGTGCGGCGACGACAAGGCCGAGTCGCCCGCGTGCACCGCCTTGTTCGAGTGGTACTCCGCGCACCAGCGAGAGATCGAGCGCGACTGCCTCGAGCTGCGCGCGAGTAAGGCCTTCTACCGCGGGTTCTACCACTGGAAGCACGCTGCGAACCCTCTTCATTAGTTGACCGACTGACCAACTGGCCGGCTTGTCGGTTCCTCGCTCGGCATGTGATTCCTCGCCAGTATCCACGTAACTTGCATCTCTCTCTTTCACTCTCTCTCTTTCTCTCCCTCTCCCTCTCCCTTCCACTCCCTCTCTTTTTCTCTCTTTACGCACCGTCGTTGAGGTCGAGCTTGAGGTCGAGCAACGCGCGCGTTGGCTCGTGCGCATCTTGAGCGGGTAGTAGACGTGCGGCGGGGCGTCCGCGCCGGTCGACGAGGAACTTGCAGTAGTCGCCGTCGACGTATTGGCCCTTGTGTCCAGGCAGTCGCGCGTTCAGGAACACAAAGAGCTCGGCCGCGTACGGACCGTTCGCGTCGCCCGGCGCCAGCACTTCAACGCCTGGCGGCCAATCTCCATCTTGTTCGTCATCGTTGTCGTTATGGTGACGACGATGGTCGTCGTCGTTGTCGTTGTTGTTGTTGCTGATGTTGTTGCGGTTGCGGTTGTTGCAGTTGTTGCGGTTGTAGTGGTTGTGGTTGCTGAACTGCGCGCACGGGAGCACAAGCAGCGAGAGCCCGTCGGGTGCCCAGCGTTCGGCCAACCCCATCAAGACGCCGAGTTCGCCGTCATGCCAGTGCGCCAGCGCGCTCGGCGGCGCGTTGACCACGAGCACGACGCGTCCGCGCAGTGCCTCCATGTTCATCGTGCGCGCTTCCAAGTGGCTCGGACGGCGCTGCCGATCGATCGATAGCGCGTAGAAGCTCTCGGTTGGCGCGGCCCAGTGCGCCGCTCGCGCGTGTGTCTCGCGGTAGGCGGCACCGGCGGAGAGCAGCGCGTGCAGCCACCGCTCCTGCGTGTGCTTGTTCATAAAATCGAGCGTCTCACACTGGCTCCG